>JBBPBS010000858.1:2000910-2019299 GCA_037974835.1 Cicer judaicum
AAGTGAAAAGGAAGAGATGTAATGAATGATCTATGATTTAGTTGTTGGCCTTGGGAAATCAAGCGTTGAGGTTTAAAATAAGTGTTGTAGTGACTAGATGAACGATGAAAGGTATGTGGGTCTTTGAGACATTTTACTGCAAAATTTAGGATGATAAAGTTATAGATAATTATTCCTTAGGAAATGCTTATGGGAAATGTGTGAGAAATAATTCTTTAGGACGTTCGATTGTTAGGATTCTTTCAGTTTGTATCTCGGTGAAGGTTGTGAAGGTTGTGAAGGAATAAGAATCCAGCAAGTGAAACAAATATTGGAAAAGGTGCCAAGAAATTTGTGGGAGCAGTACAGAGAGATGTAGCTTATGACAATTAAAGATTCAGGAAATGAATTATCTCACCTATAATTCAAACATTATTATTATAAAGGTATGCCAAGATATAAAGACATTACTTGAGTGCATGTCATGGGGATTGTTATTGTGTTCGTCAATCAAAGGAGTTAAATGTTTGTTTGATAGGAAACAATTGGACATAAAATGGAAAAGTTTGGTGGGAATTAGTAAGCCTTGATTTATTGGAATCACTATAATGAAGATGTATCAAGGTTCGAGGTAGAAATTTAAGGTTTGTATAAATGCAAAAGTGGTGGAGTGAATACAATGCGGTTGACCTGTCATAATGAAAGGATAATCATCAAGTTGCAAATTAAGGACACAGCGAAATTAAGAAGTATCATAATGAATGTTGGCAGTAGAAGTAGGAGGATTATTCTCGAGTTTGTGCATAATGGCGAAGTATGTAAGAAATTTTCTAGTGAAGCGTAAATTTGAGGTGTTAGGCATGAGACAAATGTAGACCTTGATTTGTGAATTAAATTCAAGTTGGATTTTAATGGAAAATGTGACTCTTGAAATGAAGTACTAAATTGGAAGGAAGTTTGTGTGTCCCAAGGGGTATAGTCTTTGGCATGATATCAAAAATATTTGAGGAAGCTTCAATCACATAGCATATGTGGTGATGGAATTATTAAATTTATAGTTGGAATAACCTACTGATAAGAACACTACAGTTTGACATAGTTGTACGACTTAAGAAAAAACGAGGATTTGTGGACAAGGGAGAAATTTAGGAGTTCTTGGACGTAGTGATTGTTCTGTGCTCAGTGTGTTGGGGTCATTCTAAGTGTTTCAGTTTGGTACCAAATGGATGTTTCGTATCAAGTAGATGCAAATGAGACTACGTGACGTAGGTATGGGATATTTTACTTCGTCGACAGGATCAAAGTTATAGAAAAATAAGGGAAACTCAATGGACCTTGTGAAGATTGTTGACTGTTGGTTCATTAAGATAACCTCAGTTGTAAGTTGCAACTATTACAGTTGGGTTAAGATAGTCTAAGCCACTATCATGGTTGTTGGCTATTTATTGACAAATTGAGGGACTGATCATCCTTAATCTCTTGTTGATAGTAGACAAAATCATGTTGAATGGAACGGACGAGCCTTTCCGACTAAGGATGTGTGTGAAGTTATTAAGCACCCTATGAAAAGGGGTAGGCAACATTTTTTCTAGAAGGCCGGGTGAAACAAGTTGTGACTGGTATGTTGAATTCGGGTACAAACCTAGTGTGGATTGTTACTCGTACTTTAAGTTTCGAGGACGAAACTAATTTTAAGGGGGTAGTAATGTAAGACCCGTAATTTTAAATCCTAAGTTACGAAATTTTAGGGTATTTTGTGTGGAATTTCATAGGCTATTAGCCTAGTTTTTGGAAATTGGATTAAAATTATTTATCAGAAAATAATTTACTTCCGTTACGAAGGATTTAAGACCGAGCAATTTTGTTAAAAATATCTCGGGTTGGTGAAAATTGTACCGGTCAATTGAGTTGCGACGAGAGTAGATATTTTTATTAAACTAGATTACGAGGAGAATGAAATGATGGGGGTAAGAGTTGTTAGATAATTGTTGGTTTTATTTTAATTATAATATATTAATATATATTTATATATATATATATATATGTTTGTGTGGAGGGAAAAAGAAAGGAGATAGAAAGGAAATAGAAATAGGAAGAAGGGAAAAGGAAAGGAAAGATAAAACAGAACTCCCTTCTTCCTCCTTCAGCCGCGCGAGACCCTCCCTCCCTCCTTCCTCCATTTTCGTTTTTCTTGCTTCCTTTGAGTTCGAAAATTGAAACCCAAGGCTAGTGGGTGAGAAAGATCAAGTTCCCAACTCCTTCCTCCTTCTCGGATTCGAAAACGGGTTAGGGATTTCAAAAACCCTCAAACACAAACCTTCTCGTTTCATCTAGATCTAAGCGCCATTTCGCGAAGAGATAGAAGGGAAAGTTGCTCACTACCACGCTCCGGTGCTAGGGGACCAACTTTGGACGCGACGTTGCGAGCGAAGATTTTACCGGATTTACTCGTGGTACTGTAATCGCACGTTAAAGCTAACGTGAAGGTAAGGGCTCCTTCCAAACTTTTAGATTACATTTAGGGCCTTACCTATGGTTGTGTGGAAAAGAATTTTATTAGGGTTGGAGTTGATTTAGAGAAAATGAATTTAATGCTTTTATGGGTGAAATTCTAATGTGGGGTTTTAGTGATATTGATGAATGTTTCGTGGAAAATGAATTTAACCTTTATGTATGATTTTGAGTAAATGAAATTTGTTGTGTTTGAGTGGGTATTTTGTGATGATTTGTGTTCATCGTATTTGTCGTGTTCATGATTAATGCTTGTGAGATTTGATATGTTTATGATTGGATTTTGTGGAGAAATGAATTGATGTGTTTTGTTGTGGATTGATAATATGTTTGAATTTGTTTTGTGTGGAATTTGAAAACCATTAGAGTTAAACGAGTATTAAGAATGGGGAATCTCTTAATGTCTCGTTTACTTAATGTTTGTTGTGAAAATTGTTTAAGTTAAATGAGCATTAAGAATTGGGAATCTCTTAATGTCTTGCTTACTTAATGTTTGTTGTGAAAATCGTTTAAGTTAAATGAATAGATTGAGAACTTAATGTTTGGTCAGTTATGTATTATATGAACTTTTAGCATATGGAAAATCCTTTTAAGATGCATGCTAAGTTGAAAAGGTTATTTGTGCATTTAAGAATTTAAATGTTATATGTTAACTGTTAATTTCGGTTGGTGACCCTTTACAACTATTGTGGAAATCTGGGCTTTGTCCTCAGATGAGAGTTGAGACAATCCTACCGGTCCGTACCCTGTAGATGGGAATGCTTGACTGGAGCTATGTTAGGAGGATCCTACGGGGCGCGTGGTGATTACTCAGGGTGTATAGCTTTTTGGTAGAATGTTCAGATTAGGTTGACATAGAAGGAACAAATGTCTTTATTTTGAAATGCGTTTATTTTAAATTGGAAAATTGTATCTTTACTAATATTGTCAACATGACAGTTTATTTTCGATGGGTTCCATGTACCATTTTTTTGAGGTGTAAATACTTTGGATTCATATTTCGAAAAACTTTTCCGCTGCTTATAAATTGAAATGACTTAAATATTTATCAAAAGGTATTTCCTTATTTATTTCTCTATTTTATTTTATTATCTTTTGGAAAAAAAAAATACACCCTCGTTTTGAAATACGGGGTGTTACATGTTTATTTTGCAGTGTTCTTTAATTTAGATTCAAATTATATTGGTAATGGTTGATTGATTAATAAACATTATGTTGCGATGTTCATTCATTTAATTGAAAATGATACTATACTTTTATTATGTTGAAATTTCTTGCATGTTGCGATGTTCATTCATTTGATATTGTAACTCTACATTATTTTCTAGATAAGTAATGTGTGATATTATGGTTACACTAAAGAATCATTTAATTTAGACATCACAAAATCAAATAAAAAAAATATAGTGGTTTCGGTAATAAAAAAAAAAAAACTATAGTAGTTTCTATTTTGATGTCTATTTTTGTGAGAACGATTAAGTTTTAATATTAGAATACTCATTTTAGTGGAAGGTTGTTGTTATTGGTAATTGATGTTACCTATTTTTATTAGACTAGGTCATGTAGTTTTTATTCTTTTAATTGGAGGAAAGTTTTTCACGTAAAAATGGTGTTTGTTTTATATTGAATTTTCTGTCAATTATCGTTACTATGTGGAATTATATTTTCTTTTTAACCATTTATCTGCACACATGAGAGGAAAATATTGCACATTATTGAGATAATTATCACTAGTTTTTCCCAACAAACATTGAGGTAGTTGATTAATTGTCTAATAATTTCATCCTAACAAAGCAATTATGTATTAATTGTGTATGTAAAACAAATGTGATGCCTTAACCCAATTTCACTTGATGATATCATGTTCTTTATGATTTTTATATGTTGCTCCATTAATTATTTTCAGCTAAGAAAAAAACAATTTACTTTAACTAGTGAGAAAAAAGAAAGCAAATCACAACAAAGAAAAGGATGAAAATCTTCAACTGATGAGGTTCTAGGATACATAGAGACATGTAGCTTCCTTATTTGGAACTTCCATATCATATAGTAAAATAAAATGGAGAAATTGGACAAGAAAATATTGTTAAAAACTTCAGCCGCCACAAATATGACTTTTCTGCCTGTTTTTTTTCTTTTGTGGTAGCTTTTGGCTGTCACACAAACCAGATTTCCTATATATTTAGGAAGCCATATAAAAATTTGTTCAGACTTCGAGTGTGCATGGTTATGGGATCCAATAAGCTTGAATTTGGTGATCTATAATTAAATAGGGTTGTAAGCACATTGAAGAATAATATTATTAAAAGTAATTTGTCTTGGATAATCCATCCTATAAACCAAATGCAAAATGAATCTGTTTTAATTACAAATATATTTAACCATATTAACTATATTCATTGGAAGTGTTTTGACTCTTACAACATTTGAGGACTTATTCTAAAAACTAAGGGAATATTTTAGAATTTGCATAAATTCGCTAAGCGAATTCAGTCCTAGGATCAACATGGTTCCTTTAGCATAAACTTGTTTAGCAAACTTGACAAATTTAGAAAAGTTTGACCATGCATTGGATTTACTAAGCAAATTTTACGGATTTTGAAATGTTCCTTGTAGTTATTATGTGTGTTTATTTTGCAGTGTTCTTTAATTTAGATTCAAATTGTATTGTGAATGGTTGATTGATTAATAAACTTCATGTTGCCATGTTCATTCATTTAATTGAAAATGATACTATACTTTTATTATGTTCAAATTTCTTGCATGTTGCGACGTTCATTCATTTGATATTGTAACTCTACATTATTTTCTAGATAAGTAATGTGTGATATTATGGTTACACTAAAGAATCATTTAATTTAGACACCACAAAATCAAATAAAAAAAATATAGGGGTTTCGATAAAAAAAAAAAAAATACTTTAGTAGTTTCTATTTTGATGTCTATTTATGTGAGAACGATTAAGTTTTAATATTAGAAGAAATTTTATTGACATTTCTTAAGTTCTCTTACACTAATACCTCTTTTAAAAAACACTCATCTCATCTATATAATTTGGTTTTCACAACTTTGTCATAATTAATAATTAGTCCTTTTATCTTTTTTTTAACATATATATATATATATATATAATTAAATTTAACTACTTCCACACATTCAATTAAATTCATGTGTAAAAGTTTCCTTCAAATTATACGTCAATCACAATTTTAGATTTGACTTTTAGAAAAAAAATATAAATATGACACATATTTATAATAGTTAATGTTCAATATTTAATTTGTCATTTATAATATTTTAATGTTGATTAAGGGAAAACAAAGTACAACTTTATCATAAGAACCCGAGTGACCTTTATTAGAAAGTAAATGAGCACAATGATTTATATCCATGTAGATATGATAAATGTAAGTTCTCTAGTTGGAGAGCTTTAAGATGAATGCAACCACTCCACATATTATAAAAGAAACAACAAGTTTTCATAATGCATTGCGAAAGTTGATATTATTTTTTTTTTCTTCTACATTTTTGAAACTTTTTTTTTAAGAAAGAAGTTAGAAAAAATATTATTATTATTATTATTGTTAATAACAGTAGCACTAATGGCCGTTACAACTAACTTTGACATGATTTGAATAAATTTAGAGTTACAATATCAAACACTTACAACTAAAATGAACCTTAGGAATAACATTTATGGTGGTCGATAACATATTATTTGATTCAATCAATATTTTTATCTGCATAAGACTTTTGGAGTAGTGGATTTAATTGTTCCATGAACATTTTGACAAATAGATTTGACCTCATTTCCCTCTTAAGAAGAGACAATATTAATTTGATCCAATATAATATTGGAACAACCCAAGGAGCTGCAATCTAGTTTAATAGCGATGTCGCTAGATGAAGTTCCCGAAATTCTACGAAATGTTACATCACTCACTAGTACATCTGAATCCTATAATAATTTCCACAAAATTAAAAATATAAATATAACTAAACTTATTATTGTAAATGTAATAAATTATTATTTCTGAAATGAAAATATTTATGTTTACCTTTGTATTTGCAAGATTATGGTCATAGTGTTGGTCTATAATTATAGAGTTTTTAACATTTGTAAGTATTATTTCCTCAAAAGTAATCTTTCTGGCATAACCTGATCCACCCTGCAAAAAGATAGAATATAAGAAACAAAGAAGTGAAAGATAATTGATACGGGAAAAATAGTTTTACAATTATAGTTTCCATAAAATGAAATAATAATAAAATTCAAGAAAAAAAACAAATAAAAAAGGAGCAGAGGAAATAGTTTTCTGGAATTATTTTTCAAGAGTTTTATAATAAATCAGTTGTTTCCTTTTTATTCTTATTTAATTTTTCATTTTTGTACAAATTTATATCTATCGGTCAATATGTGTAATGTGTTTAAATAAAATAATGTATATTAGTAATGTCTATTTACATAATTATAATAATTTTATTCAGATAATATATAACGGAAAAAAAAAAGAAGTAGAATTATAACTAGCAGAGTAGATATGCAAATATAGCATAACTTCACACTCACAGAAAATGTCTTGATTCTTGCTCCATTTGTTGTTCCAATGAAGGTGCAATTTGTTACGTGAACGCCTTCAACTGTATCATAAGAGTGATCTTTACCAAGACTGCCGATGCTGATTATTTCACACATTTTCATTATCATTTGTCAAATGTCAAAATTTGAATACTCAATATACATATATATATATATATATATATATATATATATATATATATATATATATATATATATATATATATATATATAAAGAGAGGGAGAGAGAAGAGCAGCGAATGTACCCGACAAAAAATAACAATAAAAAAATCTAATAATTAGTTTTCACTTTTCATATACTGGGTGAGTGATGTCTGACTACGTTAAAGTTTCAACTCTTAATTTTATTTTACACATAATTGTATTATCGTTTGTGTTTATACACACACAAGATTAAATGAACATGTTTTCTCAATATAAAACTATTTTAGGTTAACATCTAATGAGAGACACGATAATCTACATTCACGCCATGCTACTTATTATAAACTAATCATACAAAAAAAATAGTGATATAGATAAATAGTAATTTATTTTACACTTAGTATTCATATTTAATAAACACCATTTGTTTTTTTGTTTTTAATCTTGATTAACCATCTAATTATTTAAGACATAGTGCTTCTTGTAATCTAAAGTACAACCGATAGATAAGTAATATTTGATCCCAAAGATTATTTCAATGCAGTAGAATTTGAACTTGAATTCTCTCAATTGATTCTTTTTAAATTGAGTGGAATTCGTTAACCAATAAAATAAGTTTGTTAAGACTCCAATTCAATTAAGTATATAGCAAATTAAAATACAAATTTTATGAAAAATTACCTTATCCCATGACCTGGTCCACATAAAAGACGAGTAGCAGTGATGTAAGAGGAGCCACCATTGACAGCAATACAATCATCACCTATTAGAAAAAAGAAAGTTTATATTAAAATTTCTCATATATATTGAATACTTATTTTAAAAGTATTCATCATTTGCTGTAAAATACAATTTCAAGTACACTTACTCTAATGCACATAAATATTTTTTATATATATCTTCTTTGTTTTAATGATTTTCTATTTTCATTTATCCTTTTCATAAAACATTTTTACAATTTATATGCCTCATATTATTTTAAAAGTATTTAGTTTATATGAGTCAAATAATGGTCTGCCACATTTCTTAATGAGAATATGACTGTGTTTATAAATATATTAAAATATATATTTAATTTACCTGTTTTAATGGTGGAATCTTGTATGAAAATATTTTTAGATGAAGAAATATCAAAACCATCGGTATTGGGGCTATCTTCAGGAGCGGTGACAAATAAATTGGAGAATGTTGCACCGTCAACCTCATTTATGGATACATGAGCTTTTGGGCTATTAGTCGAACATCAGGTTCTTAACATTAAGACCATTGCAAGCATGGAAACTTAATGACTGAAACAACATTAACACCAAAACTATTTAATGTCAATATATAAATAATAAATCAATTAGCACAAGCTATATGTGTAGAATAACCATACTCTAGGGTCGAGGGCAACTTTCACATTGCCACCAAGTAGAACCATAGCCGTCGATAGTTCCACTGCCACGACCATCAATTATGAGATTGTTTATATTTGTGAACTTTATCCAATGTTTTGTATCCTTCAAATTTTCCTTCGAAGGTGCAATTATGTTCCCTTCAAGCTACAATTTGAAAGAGTTCATATTAAATTAATAAAAATGTATGTTACTCAAAATTGTTAATTGTAAAAAATATTGTCTTATTTTTTATTTATTATCAAACTTTCATTGATGAAATTATCTTTTTACGTAAAAAAAAAAAAAGAAAAATAATTAATCTGATTTAATATATTTTCATTCGACAATGATTGCATAAATTAAGAAATATAATTTTGCTTCTAAAATATGCATGCGTGGATATTGTTAATTAGCTATACATATATATGCATATATACCTGAACAGTAATACTTGAGGCCTTGCAAGGTCCTTCAAATGTTATAGTGTTCACTAAGAATGATAGTTTTGATGGTATAACTAATGTTGCTTCCCCTTGTGCTCCGCACACAGTATTCCATACGTTCAAAATTACCTATAAATTAAAGTAAAATATCAAACTGTTGTTAATCAAAAGAGATAGGCAAAAGAAATTTTTTTTAAAATAGATATACTTGTGAATCGTCAGATTTTCCATCACCACGAGCACCATATTGCATCACATTATATATATTACTATTGTTTGATTCAACTAGATTCCACCTTGCACATAGACAAGGTGAAACAAAACCAAAAACCAAAACTAAAGTGATTAACACTTGCATATTTGCCACAAAGAGTGAAACTGTTGCTAGAGGAATTTTTCTAATAAAATGAATATCTGAATGTATGTATTAGGATTAGGTGTGTTGCTTTAGTGATTTATGAATGAAGCTAGTAACGGTGCAGGGATTAAATAGAAGTTACACGAAATATATAATTAATTAGTAATAAGGAATAAGAAAAAAAACTTATAAATGTATACATACAAAATATTTGAAAATACTATCTCTAATGGAAAGCAATGAATAGTTACATAAATGAGATTTTTTTTTGGTATAAATAAAGTAAATGCATCAAAGTATGAAGATCTTGAGAGATACATGAAAATATGAAAATTTTGAGACATATCGAATTCTCTTCAATAGACCACTAGTTTAGATAGAAAAGAACTCTTATATGTCATCATTTCATAATTTTTGTGAATTCTTTGGACTGAAAAGGTAGAGAAATGCAATGCATATAGAGGTGTTTATTAGAACTAAATCATTGACTCAATAATCCAAATCAGTTAAATTGGTTTAATTTTTCTATGTTCAATTTTATACCAAATCAATTAAACAAAACTTATATTACATTAGGTACATATCCGTTTCCCGTCATTCAAAATTTATCACCATATGTTTGAATCAGACTATTATACTTTTTTTTTCTCTTAAATTATGACATTCACAGTCCAAAATCATAATTAGAATATCATGCATTTTCATAATCACACAATCTTTTTTAATGAAAAATATATATTAAACAAATATATAATAATAATAATAATGAAAACATAAAATAAGATAATAAAAAGGAAAAGAAAGACTGAGCCTTCTTCTTATTCTTCGTATCTACCCTCGCCGCCGTTCCTATTTCTTTTCTATGTTCTCTCTTCAATTATGATCATTATAGTGGGTGTTGTGCAAAATCGAAATCATATTCGTGATCGTTGTGACCTCCTCTTTCATTCTCAACTTGAATCGCAAGTTGAAATGTCTTATTTCTATTTTTCAAAAATTAAACCTTCACCTTTTGATCAAGATTCCGGGCACCATGGCTATCACCACAGAAAACCAAGACCATATTTGGACTCCACGAAACACCCTCTTTCGTTACATATGCTCGAAATCGCCAACCGTTACATTTTAAAAAATGGGTTTCCACCATTGCTGCGGCTGTTTTCTTGAATTCCGGACAATGCGTTCATCATCTTGAAAAACTGATATCGTTTTTGAATTCCTCTCGTCGAAACCTTCAAGAAGCACTACTCGTTCGTCTGTTTCAGGGAAGTTGAAGTCGGACCCTGTCGGTGTTCCAACACGTCGGTAAGGGCTTTTCTGATAACTTGTTTCACTTCGTTTCGAATATGTTTATTTTCTTAATATTTTTATTAATTATGTATCATTGATTTTTATGGTCCGCGTAAATTATCTGCCATCTTTCATTGACTCTGTAAATTCGTCGATGCTTTTGGAGTTGTTCGTTGCGTGTTGTCGACATCTCTGGTTGCTGAAAATCATTATGGTCCTTATATCTTATGAAAGCGTCAAATTCAGGTACGGAGTGAGAGAGAGTTCGAATTCATGAGTGTAAATTAAGTGAGATGAACGGAAAAACCAGATTTCCCATAATTCATTCGGGACTCGCTGCGTAAGGCTGAAGTCCTTTGAGTAATAATTGACTAATGAGAAAACTTGAATTTGGTGAGATTAAAATACGAGTTAGAAACTGTTACAGGGTTTTGTTTGATTTAAATTTTGAAAATTGCGTGGTAGTTGAATTATTATAGAATTGTGTATTTGATGTATTCTATGTTTTGTTTATATCTACCTGGATATTGTTATATGATATAAAATACGATGAATTATTATCAATTCAATTTCAATTGGAGTAGTGTGTGTGAATGATTTAGTATTATTATATGTGAGTGAAAATTATCTATTGTTGGAGTTTGTGTATTATGATGATAAATGTTGAATGTGATATATGACTATGAAAATATGCATCGATGATTACTTGTTGAATTATGATGTTACCACTTTGTTGAATATCACGAAATGCATATTGAATTGTGATGAATTCGACCCGTGCTAATGATGGTTCTCTTAATGGAGTGAGTAACCTAGGCCAATGAGGGGAGAACATAGATGTTGATAATTTTTGAAGTGGAGATTATTTGGTCATCATATATGTAGGGCCTGACAAGCCTAGTGATTCTGGGGAAGTACAACTGAATGAGCCTGATCGTGGCGGTCTGCTGTTGAGCCATAGGGCAAGATTGTTAGACCTTGGAGGTATTCGGGTGGGGAACTTCTAGGTGACTTTGAGGTAGCACTCTAAATGTCGGGAGCTACCATGCAACACACTTTTACCTCGACTGTCGCGTATATGTGTCTCGGGTTGAGTTGAGGGGATCTATGAGGACACGGCCAAATTGAATTGTCCGTCCACTTGTGTCGTGGCATAGTATCAAGCCTCCTAACCAAGTACTTCAGAGTTAGAATGGTACCAATGAAAGAAGAGGAGTCTAGAGTATTAGAGCATGCATAACATTACTTGATTTGTGTGTTTACTTACTTGATATTATGGATTGTATCAATATTTTACCTTGATTATTCATGTTGATTGTGAATTGAAATGAAATGGTGTTTAATATATTTTACGAGTTCTTTTCAATTATTTTATACTATTACATGTTTTCGAAGCTCACCCCTCGTTGCTTGTGTTTGGCGCTTGAGAGAGCGCAGTCATTTCAGGTTATTGGTTGATGATCCACGCTCTGATAGGTGATACTGGGTGGGAGTAATCTATCGTACTCTGTTGAGTTGTGAATTAATTTAGATTTTTGTAAATTCGATCGATCAATTGTAGAAATTAATTGTCTTTAAGTTTAGAACGTGTTTTTATGTTAAAAAAATTTATTTAATAAGCCTCAACTATATTCAACAATAAAGGATTTTTAATTGAAAATTAAGATTGCAAGCATTTAGATTAAGTGTGAATATGACGTCTTGAACTTTATAGTTTAAATGTTAATTTTTATACTCAATTCTGGAACCGCTGCGAATGTCTTTCAAAACTAGTACATTTTACTTTTTATTTCAATTTGGGTTTAGGGTGTCACATTAGTGGTATCAAAGCAGGTCTGTCCAATCAGGCCGTGTGGGCGAGGTGTCTATTGATTTTATTTTGTGTCCTTGTCGATTGTGTTACTTTTTACTATTATTCATTAGGTGTTTATTGAACTTCTATTGTATGTTATGTGATAATATTGTGAAATTAACTTGAACATGCACTAGGTGGTGTGACTTTCATCGGATTGTACATTATATCATCTTGACATGTTTCCAATTTGCATTAGTGAAATTTAATCAAACTTGTTTTGCATTTGTATAAAAATAGTTGTCATGTATGTTACTATGTTATGTTATTTTGTGAAAATTTCATTTATTTGAAATCATGAATAGCTTGTGGCTTATACTTCTGCTAGTTTACATTAAATGCCATGTAGTATCATAAGTGAAGCTTAGGCATAATTAGATAGAAAGATGTCTATCATATGTCTAATAATAAAATACTAATCACAATTGACAAGCCTTTAAAGATCTGTTATTCGCATAGAAAGATGAAGGCAGTAAAATTCAACCAATGTTTTAGTAATTTATGGGCTGTTAATTTTTTTACAATCCCGTTTCTTTCCCTTTTAGTAGCCTCCTATTAGTTGTGAAAGAATCTCATACGTCTATTGTTTTGGCTATTTTGCATTGGTTAAATAATATGACACTGTTCTATTGTTGGATTAGATAAATTTTTAAACAAGTTACTTGTAGAAAAAGAAATGCTTCAATGTTCTTATAATAATGTCTTTAGGCTTTTTGAACGGAAGCTGATTACTTTTGTATATAACGAAATTGTTTTTTTTTTTTTTTTTGCACTTCAACTTTATCAAGAGATTCCTTAGAGTCTTATCTAACTTGTTGATAACTCATAAGCAGCTTGAAACTTATGAAGAGCTTTTCATTAAGAGCTAAATGCTTAACTCGTTTGACAAGTTCCCCTAAGAAAGAAGAAACTAACTCAGAGTATATTATCTTGCGTTGAAATGTTTCTAATGTGATAGTGCATTATTGTGCTTAGGTTCCCCTGTTAGACTGGATAAACTTTGCAACTAGTACTTATAAAAATAGAAATGTTAACATGATCTTACATTTGACTGAGTTTTCCTAACTAATACCTTCTTGCATAGAGTTGAAATCGGTAGTTGGACTTCAACTTTTTCATAAGCTCATTCATTTAACATTTTCACATTCAACTAGTTTTTTTTTTACCTAGGAAATAAATACTTAACTCACTTAAGAAGTTAAATTCAAACTAGGGCATACTACATATAAGTAAGGGATTGACAAGTGCAGCATGAGATTTAATGTAAGGACTATAGGTCTTTGATATAGTTTATTCATCAGAACATAAAAGAGCTTTACCAGCTAGTATATTATATCCCCGAGTTGTACAAGATTCTTTCAAGTGAAATGAGGTTGATTTGTCCTGAATAAGACTCTGGTTTCTGCATAAATGTGCTTTTTGGCATAAAGCTTCAAAATCATTAGTGCATCCTATCACTAAGACAACAGTGTCCCTACTGGATGGTTGTTACCTTGCCAACTTGGATGTTTCTTAAGGACATAAAAGGATGGGATAGATTATTACTAGACAGTGAAAGTGAGATTCTCCAAAAGATCTTCAATCTTTAAACAAGCTTCTTGGAGTTTTCTTCAGGATTTTTGAATCTCGAAGGCATACATTATCATATGTGAAGCTGTTTTTGTTGACATAATAACTATGATAGATCCTAAACCAAGAATGTGAAGCATCTAGTTTCAGCTGATACTACCCATATAATATCATTTTTTAATCAAACCTAGCTACTTACCAAGTACAAAATCTGTTAAGATTAAACACGAATACAAGCAAAAGGGTGAATTTGAATGAAAGTAGTTATGCTTCACTTAAAAAGTGTTGCATCACAGAGCTTGTAATGATAAGAGGGAAAAATCAGAGTTTGTATGGACTATGGAGGTTGTTACTGCAAATGAGTTTTTTTCATTAGATGATTTGGTTTTGAGGGAAGGGTTTGGGTCAGAGGTAGGTGTTGCAAAGGTATTAAGAGGAGATAGAGGTAGTGGTTGCTTAATAGGCCATAAGGGAAAATCATTGAACTAAATATTATGCTTTTTGGCAACATAATTTCAGTCAATACCACTAAATTTTAAAATAAATCCCGCTAGGGATAAAAGTATTTGTATCTTTTTAAT
This sequence comes from Cicer judaicum, assembly GCA_037974835.1. Classification (NCBI taxonomy): domain Eukaryota; kingdom Viridiplantae; phylum Streptophyta; class Magnoliopsida; order Fabales; family Fabaceae; genus Cicer; species Cicer judaicum. Next base: position 2,015,617 of record JBBPBS010000858.1, read on the forward strand.
AACATACTATAAGAATCTGGTTCAATGGAGATTTATTCCTGCATAATATTGTTGATAAAATAGAGCTGAAAAACGTAAAGTTGTCAACCTGATTTAGGTATTCGCTGAAAATGATAACAATATATGATATAGAGAAAAAAAAGGAGTATTTTTATGATAAATATATCAGGTTCTTGGATTGTTAGTGAACCAGAGGTGTGTAATTCTTATTCAAGTTATGTGGCTTTCTACAAGCAATTTTTTTTGTGCCTACATGTGTAAGTGAAGGTTGTTGCATCATGGCTCACCTTCATATCCTTTTGTAGTATGTGACATATATGCACGATCATGTTCTTATCTTTGCATTAGCCATATACCTTGAAAGAATGATAGTTGCCTTGTTTATGCACTTTATGCAAGTCAAAATGCATGTGTTGGAGCCCTTTTACTTTTGACAGAACCAAAGGTTTTGTTTCTTTTAGTTGCTCATTATTTCATTATTTTGCTTGCTTTGAGCAGGTTCATACTAAGAAAAGTTCAGTTCAGTTAATGTTTGAACATGGTTGTGTGGGATTCATTGTATAGTTTTATCATCCTGAGTTTTAATTAAGTAATGCCATAATGTGTGTCTATTAGAAGAGCATATTTTTTTCCTCCTTATGGATCGAGCTCCCTTTATAGATTGTCATACATTTTTTTTTCTGTTGTACAAGCACTGAGTTTTGTCATGTTAAAGTGAAATCTTTATGTTAGAATTGCTGTGTTGTGTTTCAAATTAAGTATGTGCATTTGTAGCTAAAAATAGTTAGTTTAAAGATTGCAAGTATAAAAATAGTTAGTTTAAAAATTGCAATGTAGTTTAAAGACATGCTGATTTATAAAAGAGTTTATTTTTGGCATGTTCATACATGTTTAAATTTGTTTCCGGTAACTCTGCTATTGGATTACGTGTGGATAGTTACTCGTTATTTACATTTTATTGTGTTATCTGGATGATTCTTGTTATTCTTTTGTACTATTCTTATCATTATAATATTTTGATAATCCACTACTAATTCTTGTTCTTAGTTATGTTTATTTATGTGACACCCTAAATCCCAAAATAATATATATAATAATTTATATCATATTCCTATAAAATTTGCAACGGATAAATAAAATTATATTTTCAAGAAAATAAATATTTTTGTAACTAATTTAGGATATCACGTTTCTCAAAGTACACATGCAACAATTCGAATTTTATTACTCAAATAAAACAATTTAATCTCAATAAACTTGATTTAAGTATAATTACTTGATTTAATTCTAAAAACTTACTAGTACTTCAAAGGTTTTCATACAAAAATTTGATTCAAATTAAATAAGTAATATACAAATTAAAACCCTTATTCCCGGTATCACCTATCAGAGCGGGGTTCCTCCCAAACTTGAACTTCAAGACTCATTAACCTGTAATAACTGCGATTTCGCAAACGCAGGCCCAGCCAGTCAAACACAAACAACGAAGGATGTGAGTTTTGAAATCATGTTAATAGTATAATATGAGTAAGAAGAATACGCAAACAATCATAATAGAACCGTATCATAATCACTTTACGATATATCAAAGTATTTAATTAAATAGTATCAAACTATAGCATCAAAGTCACTCAAGTAAAATAATCATCTCATTATAATATGCATCAAATCATCTAATTATTATTACCTTTGAAACACATCAATCACAATAAAACAATCGCAAGGAAATGCAATGCTATGCACGAGCTTAGACTCTACTTCACAATGTGGTACCATTCTAACTCTGAAGTACTTGGTTAGGAGGCCATGATACTATGCCACCATCCCGGTGGACGGACAATTCAAATTGGCCCTGTCCTCATAGATCCCCTCAACTCAACCCGAGACACATATACGTAACAGTCGAGGTAAACGTGTGTTGCATGGTAGCTCCCGACATTTGGAGTGCTACCTCCAAGTCACCTAGGAATTCCCCACCGAAATACCTCCAAGGTCTAACAATCTTGCCTTAAGGCTCGATAGCAGACCGCCACGATCAGGCTCATTCAGTTGTACTTCCCCATAATCACTAGGCTTGTCAGGCCCTACCTATATGATGACAAAATAATCTCCACTTCACAAATTCACAATATTTATTTTCTCCCCTCGTTGGTTTATGATACTCCATTAAAACCGTCATCTCAAACACAAATTGAAATCATAATTATTTCACCAATTATGGGGTTACTTCAATATTCTCATCACAAATTCACAACATCACTATCATTAATCATATCTCATCACATAAACTCATCACACAAACTCATCACAAATTTATAGCATCACTATCATCAATCAAACATCATCACATAAACTTCTCACAAATTTATAACATCACAATAATTAATCATACATCATCATCATCACATAAAAATACCACAACACATCCATCTTTTGTTATCACATCACATAAACTCATCTAATCACACATATATATATATATATACATAAATTTAAGTCGACACCCAATATCACAATAATATCAATTTCACACATTCAATGAAATTAAATCAATCAACACCCTACAAATGTTTCTATTCTATATTTTAATCTCACAATTTCAATATTTGTAAATTAATTAATTTATCCCTCAAAGGGCTTCTGCCATACGTAGCGAGCCCCGAATGAATCGTTGGGAAATACGGTTTTCCCGTTCATCTCACAATATATTATACTCATGAATTCAAACGCTCTCTCACCCCTTACCTTATTTTGAAGCTTTCACACACGCATACGATTCCACGAGCAAACAACCTTTGTTTATTGACTTTTTGTCCTTGAATCGATCTAACTCGATAGTTTATGGGTAAACCTTAAAAATAAATTATGAGAAGATACTCTAAAAACTAAATTCGAAATTCGGTCAAGCAAAATTACCATAAATCAGAAACCCAATCAGTGGATAATATTTTCACACGATCGCTTTGGCGTTGGTTTCACTCAAATCGGACTTACGGTGAAGGAGAACGGTGCAAAATAAGGATTTCTGTAAACGGAGAAATCGGGTATTTTAGAGAGAAATTCGGGTTGTTAAAAATCTGAAAAATTGTGTTTAATTGAATAGATAAATGAGTAAAACAACATACTGAAATTTGGACGAAAACAGAGAAACTTTTCTGGGACAGTTATGGCTTACCAGTGTCAAACGATAGGTTGTTGTTGTGTTTACTCTTTGGTTCTAAGGCTGCCTGTCCAACTCCCATCCCTTTTTTTTTTGTTTTATTTTATTTTAGTAAAAATCAGGATTCACAATGTCTCTTTATTTATGTTTTTATTTTACTATTATTATTTTTATTTTGTGGAAATAAAATTAATATTTGTTTAATTTCCTTTTTAATATTCCTCCAAGCACCATTTAGTTTTCCAAACGTTACTAGTATTTTATAAATTAGAGTAATCAAAATAATCAATATATAAAAAAAATATATTACTAATGACTGAAACATTCACATTCAAAATAATCTCTATAATTATACTTATTTCTCAAAATACTCACATTATAATAATACCAGAATATTAGGAAATAGTCAAAATTATAAAATAAATAAATATAACATCAATATTTTATATTAATTACTAAATCGTAATAAATATATATAAAATCACAATGTCATAACAAGTATATAAAAATAAACAAAATCAGA
>JBBPBS010000858.1:2019703-2047976 GCA_037974835.1 Cicer judaicum
CGCACAAAAAAAATATTATATTAGTTTGATACGCGTATATACTCGTAAAATCACATAAAAACTTTTTCTTTAAAATATTACACTAAAATACTACTATTATTATTATTATTAATTTAAATATATATCAAATAATAAAATATAATATTATTTATGTTGCTCATTTAATCTAATATTTTTAAAACTAGCACATCATAGAAAGCACTCATATAACGAAAATTATTCCAAAATTTATCAATATGTATTAAAATAATTTTTACATCAAATTAATTATTTAAAATCCTATTTAATTAATAAAATAGTTTATTATTAAATTTGGGGTGTTACAATTTATGCTTGCGATTATTTGAGATTTTCTTGTGTTATTATTATTTTGTTTCGTAAAGTTTGTTAGATATATATATCTAGTAGGAAAATTTTACTATCCTGAACCACTGCTTAAAAGTCATTTGAAACTCTAATGATGATGAATTACACTCTTTGGAAGTATGATTTAACGGCTAAGATGTTGACTTGATTGATGTTTGTTAAGTTTTGAAGGACATACTCACTTTTCCTTGCCTAGACCGTAACATTTGGGAAGAAATCTATAATTATACTTGCCATCATCATTAGTGATTCAAGTGAATTTTAAACACCTGTCCACAAAGGTAGTCCATCATGGTATTTTTCATGTGAAGTATTTAGACACACACAAAAAAAAAAAAAAAAAATTAAAATTTCTAAGAACTTTTTGACTTGAACTATGTTGTAACGTGCATATATCAAAGAGAGAATTGAATAACTTGTTTGTAGTAGATTGAGATAAAGATGAGTACGTTTATGTAATATTATATGGAAGTTTATGTTTGAGTTGAAAGATTGTGTGTTTTTATTTTATATATTTCAAATTTTGCAAACTGCAAAGATTCCTTACTCCTTGTGGTTTCTTTTGCTTCTTGTTTTTGCCTTTTCGTTTTTGATTTTGCTGTGAATTTTAGTTTTTGTTTAAATTGCAAGTCAGTGAATTTGTGTGCCTTAAGTTAGTAGTTATTTCAATGTTCATGTGTATGTTCTCATGAGGCAATATGCATATCATTGACTTTTTATTGCCTCTGCTTATTTGGTTATAATGTATGTTGTTCTAAATTATTTTAATGATAAATTACAAATAGCATATACTATAAATGTTGATCAGTTAAAAAGAAAAAAAATTGTGTCAGGAATACGTGAAAAATAAATTATGTCTCCCAATATGGTTTTGTACATTTGTTCTTGTTTTAAAGTGACTACATGTTATTGAGTTGTTATGCAGTTCAGTTTATAATTCTTGAAGGTGTGAAATTTTTTAAATGTTATCTATAAGCCTAGCTTTTATCAAATCTGTAGAATAATTGTTGTTAGAATTTAAACATTCGTTTAAGAGAGTCAGATAAATAGAGTATTATTTAAAAATTTAATCGAATTTTATGTGTTTAATTTCTTTTTTCGTTCATTCAACTAAAAATAGTAAGTTGTTATTGACTGATTCTATGATCTCTCCCTCCTCTATAAATAATAGTGAGTAATCGTGGTATTTCTTTAATGATTGAAACATTATATGTGAGATGGGTTTAAATGATTCATTATCATGTAACTAGTGAATTTTTTGAGGGTGCTTAATTATGTATTAGTTTGTCTATTGTTCACCATAAATTTCGAGGACGAAATTCCTTTAATGAGGGGAGAATTGTAACACTCCAAATTTTATAATAAATTATTTTATTAAATAAATAGAATTTTAAATAATTAATTTAGTGTTAAAATTATTTTAAAATATATGTTGATTAATTTTGGAATCAATTTTCTTTATATGTGGACTTTCTATGATGTACTAATTACATATTAGACTAAACGTGTGATATAAATAATAAATATTATATTCTTTGTTATGATATTATAATTTTATATATATATTTATTATAATTTAGTAATTAATATAAAGTTTAGATATATTTATTTGCTTTATAATTTTGAATAATCTTTGATGGTAGTATTTTAATGTGAGTTTTTAGATGAAAAAAACAAATATATAATAATAATAATCATAATAATAATAATAATAATAATAATAATAATAATGAAAACATAAAATAAGATAATAAAAAGGAAAAGAAAGACCGAGCCTTCTTCTTCTTCTTCTTCGTATCTACCCTCGCCGCCGTTCCTATTTCTTTTCTATGTTCTCTCTTCAATTATGATCGTTATAATGGGTGTTGCGCAAAATCGAAATCATATTCGTGATCGTTGTGACCTCCTCTTTCATTCTCAACTTGAATCGCAAGTTGAAATGTCTTATTTCTATTTGTCAAAAATTAAACCTTCACCTTTTGATCAAGATTCCGGGCACCATGGCTATCACCACAGAAAACCAAGACCATATTTGGACTCCACGAAACACCCTCTTTCGTTACCTATGCTCGAAATGGCCAACCGTTACATTTTAAAAAATGGGTTTCCACCATTGCTGCGGCTGTTTTCTTGAATTCCGGACAATGCGTTCATCATCTTGAAAAACTGATATCGTTTTTGAATTCCTCTCGTCGAAACCTTCAAGAAGCACTACTCGTTTGTCTGTTTCGGGGAAGTTGAAGTCGGACCCTGTCGGTGTTCCAACACGTCGGTGAGGGCTTTTTTGATAACTTGTTTCACTTCGTTTCGAATATGTTTATTTTCTTAATATTTTTATTAATTATGTAACATTGATTTTTATGGTCCGCGTAAATTATCTGCCATGTTTCATTGACTCTGTAAATTTGTCGATGCTTTTGGAGTTGTTCGTTGCGTGTTGTCGACATCTCTGGTTGCTGAAAATCATTATGGTCCTTATATCTTATGAAAGCGTCAAATTCAGGTATGCGGTGAGAGAGAGTTCGAATTCATGAGTGTAAATTAAGTGAGATGAACGGGAAAATCAGATTTCCCATGATTCATTCGGGACTCGCTGCGTAAGGCTGAAGTCCTTTGAGTAATAATTGACTAATGGGAAAACTTGAATTTGGTGAGATTAAAATACGAGTTAGAAACTGTTACAGGGTCTTGTTTGATTTAAATTTTGAAAATTGTGGTAGTTGAATTATTGTAGAATTGTGTATTTGATGTATTCTATGTTTTGTTTATATCTACCTTGATATTGTTATATGATATAAAATACGATGAATTGTTATCAATTCAATTTCAATTGGAGTAGTGTGTGTGAATGATTCAGTATTATTATATGTGAGTGAAAATTATCTATTGTTGGAGTTTGTGTATTATGATGATAAATGTTGAATGTGATATATGACTATGAAAATATGCATTGATGATTACTTGTTGAATTATGATGTTACCACTTTGTTGAATATCACAAAATGCATATTGAATTGTGATGAATTCGACCCGTGCTAATGATGGTTCTCTTAATGGAGTGAGTAACCTAGGCCAATGAGGGGAGAACATAGATGTTGATAATTTTTGAAGTGGAGATTATTTGGTCATCATATAGGTAGGGCCTGACAAGACTAGTGATTCTGGGGAAGTACAACTGAATGAGCCTGATCGTGGCGGTCTGCTGTTGAGCCATAGGGCAAGATTGTTAGACCTTGGAGGAATTCGGGTGGGGAACTTGTAGGTGACTTTGAGGTAGCACTCCAAATGTCGGGAGCTGCCATGCAACACACTTTTACCTCGATTGTCGCGTATATGTGTCTCGGGTTGAGTTGAGGGGATCTATGAGGACACGGCCAAATTGAATTGTCCGTCCACTTGTGTCTTGGCATAGTATCAAGCCTCCTAACCAAGTACTTCAGAGTTAGAATGGTACCAAAGAAAGAAGAGGAGTCTAGTGTATAAGAGCATGCATAACATTACTTGATTTGTGTGTTTACTTACTTGATATTGTGGATTGTATCAATATTTTACCTTGATTATTCATGTTGATTGTGAATTGAAATGAAATGGTGTTTAATATATTTTACGAGTTCTTTTCAATTATTTTATACTATTACATGTTTTCGAAGCTCACCCCTCGTTGCTTGTGTTTGGCCCTTGAGAGAGCGCAGTCATTTCAGGTTATTGGTTGATGATCCACGCTCTGATAGGTGATACTGGGTGGGAGTAATCTATCGTACTCTGTTGAGTTGTGAATTAATTTAGATTTTTGTAAATTCGATCGATCAATTGTAGAAATTAATTGTCTTTAAGTTTAGAACGTGTTTTTATGTTAAAAAAATTTATTTAATAAGCCTCAACAATATTCGACAATAAAGGATTTTTAATTGAAAATTAAGATTGCAAGCATTTAGAATAAGTGTGAATATGACGTCTTGAACTTTATAGTTTAAATGTTAATTTTTATACTCAATTCTGGAACCGCTGCGAATGTCTTTCAAAACTAGTACATTTTACTTTTTATTTCAATTTGGGTTTAGGGTGTCACACAAAACACCTATAAATCGATTACTCAATCGATTCTGATATGAACATGCTTCTGTTTCTGATTTAGGCTTTAAAAGAATCGATTGGCAAATCAATTCATTCATATATTTTCAAGAACAAAGAAAAACAAGAAACACGATAATCGATTGGGCAATCGATTAAGATGTTTTTAAATCTTTATAAAATCGATTGCGGAATCGATTTGACTGTTGTTTTTCTTAAACATATATAAGCTGACTCAAATGACTTTTTCTCATAACTTTGATATAACTTTGATACAACTTTGATATAACTTTGATACAACTTTGATATAATTTTGAGATACCTTTGAATTACTTTTGACACACTTGAAACAATTATTTTCACAACACTTTGAGAGAAATAATTCAATTGGAAAATCCTTATTGTGTGAATGTCATAGTGTGATTGAGTCGCCTTTTTGAATGATCTTTGATCTTTTATCATTTATGTAAACAACAACTGTAAAGAAAATTCTGTAAAAACCCAGTATAGAAACTGGTGGCTATCTTCGTTGGTGAGGGTTTTCATCAAGAAGAAGTCTCATCGTTATCTTGGGAGAGTTTGGCGATTAACTCGAGGGATACGGTGGCTGTGTGATAGAAGCGAGAAGAGTTGAATAGATAGGCCTTGTGTAAGCTGGACAATCTGTAAAATATACTCTAGACGATTCTATTGGAATAAGGCTGAAATCGGTTCGATTTTAGGACTGGATGTAGGCTGTCATACTAACAGATGAACCGGTATAAATCTTGGTGCACAATTCTCTTACCTTTTCTCTTTATTGCAATATTGCATGAAAGCTTTATCTTGAATGTATGTGTTAGCAAAATTCTGTCTTGATTGATATTTTGAATGAGCATTGTATGTGTACACTTGTATTGTTTTACATGAAATCATTGGTCCTGAATAAATCCTATAAATTGACTATCTTGTTTAGGGTTAGAATTTATCACGTTTGAATTGGAATAATATGGATCACGTTGGTTTCGATATTAATTTCAATACTTAGGAAAAATTGGATTACTTTACTTATAACCTTGCATAAAATTTCCTAAGATCAGAGGTCATATAACCAACATCAACTAAGCCACCAATCGAGTTTGAGTTGAGAAGATCTACTAGAGAACGTCAACCTTCTCAAAGATATTATCCACACGAGTGTTTGATGATCATAAATAATGGAGAGATAGGGTACTATAAAGAAGCTATTACAAATGTTGATAAAGAAAAGTTGACGAATTCCATGCAAGAAGAGAAGAAGAAATTCTTTATACATATGTAGTTGGTAGTTTGATGTATGTTATGATATGCACAATGCCAGATACCTCAGAGGCACTTCCAAAGTGTGTTTATACTAGGAGGTGGTGAATCTGTTTTTTTGCATGGCTACACAATTGTAGATATCGTAGATGATGTTGATTCAAGAAAATCTACTTCTGGTTATATGATCATGTTTGCAGGGAGAATTGTGTCTTGACAATCAAGATTACAAAAATATGTTGCTTTATCTGCTGCTGAAGCTAAGTATATTGTAGCAACTGAAGCTTCCAAAGAACTCGTATGGATGACAAAAGTACTACATGAGTTAGGCCTGAAGCAAGATAAGTTTGTGTTATTGTGTGATAGTCTAAGTGTGATCCGTCTCAACAAAAATCCGACTGTTCATGCAAAGTCGAAACATATTGAAGTGTGGTATCATTGAATATCTAAGAGTTACTTTAGAATACTCATTTTAGTGGAAGGTTGTTGTTTTTGGTAATTGATGTAACCTATTTTTATTAGACTAGGTCATGTAGTTTTTATTCTTTTAATTTGAGGGAAGTTTTTCACGTAAAAATGGTGTTTGTTTTATATTGAATTTTCTGTCAATTATCGTTACTATGTGGAATTATATTTTCTTTTTAACCATTTATCTGCACACATGAGAGAAAAATATTGCACATTATTGAGATAATTATCACTAGTTTTTCTCAACAAACATTGAGGTAGTTGATTAATTTTCTAATAATTTCTTCCTAACAAAACAATTATGTATTAATTGTGTATGTAAAACAAATGTGATGCCTTAACCCAATTTCACTTGATGATATCATGTTCTTTAAGATTTTTATATGTTGCTCCATTAATTATTTTCAACTAAGAAAAAAACAATTTACTTTAACTAGTGAGAAAAAAGAAAGCAAATTACAACAAAGAAAAGGATGAAAATCTTCAACTGATGAGGTTCTAGGATACATAGAGACATGTAGCATCCTTATTTGGAACTTCCATATCATATAGTAAAATAAAATGGAGAAATTGGACAAGAAAATGTTGTTAAAAACTTCAGCCACCACAAATATGACTTTTCTGCCTGTTTTTTTTCTTTTGTTGTAGCTTTTGGCTGTCACACAAACCATATTTCCTGTATATTTAGGAAGCCATATAAAAATTTGTTCAGACTTCGAGTGTGCATGGTTATGGGATCCAATAAGCTTGAATTTGGTGATCTATAATTAAATAGGGTTGTAAGCACATTGAAGAATAATATTATTAAAAGTAATTTGTCTTGGATAATTCATCCTATAAACCACATGCAAAATGAATCTGTTTTAATTACAAATATATTTAACCATATTAACTATATTCATTGGAAGTGTTTTGACTCTTACAACATTTGAGGACTTATTCTAAAAACTAAGGGAATATTTTAGAATTTGCATAAATTCGCTAAGCGAATTCAGTCCTAGGATCAACATGGTTCCTTTAGCATAAACTTGTTTAGCAAACTTGACAGATTTAGAAAAGTTTGACCATGCATTGGATTTACTAAGCAAATTTTACGGATTTTGAAATGTTCCTTGTAGTTATTATGTGAGTTTATTTTGCAGTGTTCTTTAATTTAGATTCAAATTGTATTGTGAATGGTTGATTGATTAATAAACTTAATGTTGCGATGTTCATTCATTTAATTGAAAATGATACTACACTTTTATTATCTTCAAATTTCTTGCATGTTGCGATGTTCATTCATTTGATATTGTAACTCTACATTATTTTCTAGATAAGTAATGTGTGATATTATGGTTACACTAAAGAATCATTTAATTTAGACACCACAAAATCAAATAAAAAAAATATAGTGGTTTTGGTAAAAAAAAAAAAAAAACTTTAGTAGTTTCTATTTTGATGTCTATTTCTGTGAGAACGATTAAGTTTTAATATTAGAAGAAATTTTATTGACATTTCTTAAGTTCTCTTACACTAATACCTCTTTTAAAAAACACTCATCTCATCTATATAATTTGGTTTTCACAACTTTGTCATAATTAATAATTAGTCCTTTTGTTTTTTTTTCAACATATATATATATATATATATATATAATTAAATTTAACTACCTCCACACATTCCATCAAATTCACATGTAAAAGTTTCCTTCAAATTATACGTCAATCACAATTTTACATTTGACTTTTAGAACATCAGTCTATATTCATCCGCATAAATATAAAGAAGATAAAAAACGAATATCTAATGAAATTAGAAGAGTAATTTTAGAAAAAAAATATAAATATGACACATATTTATAACAATTAATGTTGAATATTTAATTTGTCATTTATAATATTTTAATGTTGATTAAGGGAAAACAAAGTACAACTTTGTAATAAGAACCCGAGTGACCTTTATTAGAAAGTAAATGAGCACAATGATTTATATCCATGTAGATATGATAAATGTAAGTTCTCTATTTGGAGAGCTTTAAGATGAATGCAACCACTCCACATATTATAAAAGAAACAACAAGTTTTCATATTGCATTGCGAAAGTTGATATTATTTTTTTTTCTTCTATATTTTTGAAACTTTTTTTTTTAAGAAAAAAGTTAGAAAAAATATTATTATTATTATTATTATTAATAACAGTATCACGAATGGCCGTTACAACTAACTTTGACATGATTTGAATAAATTTAGAGTTACAATATCAAACACTTACAACTAAAATGCACCTTAGGAATAACACTTATGGTGGTCGATAACATATTATTTGATTCAATCAATATTTTTATGTGCATAAGACTTTTGGAGTAGTGGATTTAATTGTTCCATGAACATTTTGGCAAATAGATTTGACCTCATTTCCCTCTTGAGAAGAGACAATATTAATTTGATCCAATATAATATTGGAACAACCCAAGGAGCTGCAATCTAGTTTAATAGCGATGTCGCTAGCTGAAGTTCCCGAAATTCTACGAAATGTTACATCACTCACTAGTACATCTGAATCCTATAATAATTTCCACAAAATTAAAAATATAAATATAACTAAACTTATTATTGTAAATGTAATAAATTATTATTGCTGAAACGAAAATATTTATGTTTACCTTTGTATTTGCAAGATTAGGGTCATAGTGTTGGTCTATAATTATAGAGTTTTTAACATTTGTAAGTATTATTTCCTCAAAAGTAATCTTTCTGGCATAACCTGATCCACCCTGCAAAAAGTTAGAATATAAGAAACAAAGAAGTGAAAGATAATTGATACGGTAAAAATAGTTTTACAATCATAGTTTCCATAAAATGAAATAATAATAAAATTCAAGAAAAAAAACAAATAAAAAAGGAGCAGAGGAAATAGTTTTCTAGAATTATTTTTCAAGAGTTTTATAATAAATCAGTTGTTTCCTTTATATTCTTATTTAATTTTTCATTTTTGTACAAATTTATATCTATCGGTCAATATGTGTAATGTGTTTAAATAAAATAATGTATATTAGTAATGTCTATTTACATAATTATAATGATTTTATTCAGATAATATATAACGAAAAAAAAAAGAAGTAGAATTATAACTAGCAGAGTAGATATGCAAATATAGCATAACTTCACACTCACAGAAAATGTCTTGATTCTTGCTCCATTTGTTGTTCCAATGAAGGTGCAATTTGTTACGTGAACGCCTTCAACTGTATCATAAGAGTGATCTTTACCAAGACTTCCGATGCTGATTATTTCACACATTTTCATTATCATTAGTCAAATGTCAAAATTTGAATACTCAATATACATATATATATAAAGAGAGGGAGAGAGAAGAGGAGCGAATGTATCCGACAAAAAATAACAATAACAAATCTAATAATTAGTTTTCACTTTTCATATACTAGGTGAGTGATATCTGACTACGTTAAAGTTTCAACTCTTAATTTTATTTTACACATAATTGTATTATCGTTTGTGTTTATACACACACAAGATTAAATGAACATGTTTTCTCAATATAAAACTATTTTAGGTTAACATCTAATGAGAGACACATTAATCTACATTCAGGCCATGCTACTTATTATAAACTAATCATACAAAAAAGATAGTGATATAGATAAATAGTAATTTATTTTACACTTAGTATTCATATTTAATAAACACCATTTGTTTTTTTGTTTTTAATCTTGATTAACCATCTAATTATTTAAGACATAGTGCTTCTTGTAATCTAAAGTACAACCGATATATAAGTAATATTTGATCCCAAAGATTATTTCAATGCAGTAGAATTTGAACTTGAATTCTCTCAATTGATTCTTTTTAAATTGAGTGGAATTCGTTAACCAATAAAACAAGTTTGTTAAGACTCCAATTCAATTAAGTATATAGCAAATTAAAATACAAATTTTATGAAAAATTACCTTATCCCATGACCTGGTCCACATAAAAGACGAGTAGCAGTGATGTAAGAGGAGCCACCATTGACAGCAATACAATCATCACCTATTAGAAAAAAGAAAATTTATATTAATATTTCTCATATATATTGAATACTTATTTTAAAAGTATTCATCATTTGCTGTAAAATACAATTTCAAGTACACTTACTCTAATGCACATAAATATTTTTTATATATATCTTCTTTGTTTTAATGATTTTCTATTTTCATTTATCCTTTTCATAAAACATTTTTACAATTTATATGCCTCATATTATTTTAAAAGTATTTAGTTTATATGAGTCAAATAATGGTCTGCCACATTTCTTAATGAGAATATGACTGTGTTTATAAATATATTAAAATATATATTTTATTTACCTGTTTTAATGGTGGAATCTTGTATGAAAATATTTTTAGATGAAGAAATATCAAAACCATCGGTATTGGGGCTATCTTCAGGAGCGGTGACAAATAAATTGGAGAATGTTGCACCATCAACCTCATTTATGGATACATGAGCTTTTGGGCTATTAGTCAACATCAGGTTCTTAACATTAAGACCATTGCAAGCATGGAAACTTAATGACTGAAACAACATTAACACCAAAACTATTTAATGTCAATATATAAACAACAAATCAATTAGCACAAGCTATATGTGTAGAATAACCATACTCTAGGTCGAGGGCAACTTTCACATTGCCACCAAGTAGAACCATAGCCGTCGATAGTTCCACTGCCACGACCATCAATTATGATATTGTTTATATTTGTAAACTTTATCCAATGCTTTGTATCCTTCAAATTTTCCTTCGAAGGTGCAATTATGTTCCCTTCAAGCTGCAATTTGAAAGAGTTCATATTAAATCAATAAAAATGTATGTTACTCAAAATTTGTTAATTATAAAAAATATTGTCTTATTTTTAATTTATTATCAAACTTTCATTGATGAAATTATCTTTTTACGTAAAAAAAAAAAAAAAGATAATGAATCTAATTTAATATATTTTCATTCGACGATGATTGCATAAATTAAGAAATCTAATTTTGCTTTTAAAATATGCATGCGTAGATATTGTTAATTAGCTAAATATATATATATGCATATATACCTGAACTGTAATACTTGAGGCCTTGCAAGGTCCTTCAAATGTTATAGTGTTCACTAAGAATGATAGTTTTGATGGTATAACTAATGTTGCTGCCCCTTGTGCTCCGCACACACTATTCCATACGTTCAAAATTACCTACAAATTAAATTAAAATATCAAACTGTTGTTAATCAAAAGACATAGGCAAAAGAATTTTTTTTTTAAAATAGATATACTTGTGAATCGTCAGATTTTCCATCACCACGAGCACCATATTGCATCACATTATATATATTACTATGGTTTGATTCAAATAGATTCCACCTTGCACATAGACAAGGTGAAACAAAACCAAAAACCAAAACTAAAGTGATTAGCACTTGCATATTTGCCACAAAGAGTGAAACTGTTGCTAGAGGAATTTTTCTAATAAAATGAATATCTGAATGTATGTATTAAGATTAAGTGTGTTGCTTTAGTGATTTATGAATGAAGCTAATAACGGTGTAGGGATTAAATAGAAGTTACACGAAATATATAATTAATTAGTAATAAGGAATAAGAAAAAAAACTTATAAATGTATACATACAAAATATTTGAAAATACTATCTCTAATGGAAAGCAATGAATAGTTGCACAAATGAGATTTTTTTGGTATAAATAAAGTAAATGCATCAAAGTATGAAGATCTTGAGAGATACATGAAAATCTTGAGACATATCGAATTCTCTTCAATAGACCACTAGTTTATATAGAAAAGAACTCTTATATGTCATTATTTCATAATTTTTGTGAATTCTTTGGACCGAAAAGGTAGAGAAATGCAATGCATATAGAGGTGTTTATTAGAACTAAATCATTGACTCACTAATCCAAATCAGTTAAATTGGTTTAATTTTTCTATGTTCAATTTTATACCAAATCAATTAAACAAAACTTATATTACATTAGGTACATATCCATTTCCCGTCATTCAAAATTTATCACCACATGTTTAAATCAGACTATTATACTTTTTTTTTCTCTTAAATTATGACATTCACAATCCAAAATCATGATTAGAATATCATGCATTTTCATAATCACACAATCTTTTGTAGTGAAAAATATATATTAAATATAATTTAAAGTCAAATTAATACACCAAATAAATATTACTCCATCTATATAGATTGTTTTCTTTGCCATCCACACATAAGAAAATGAGTGAGAAAATTATAGTTTTTTTAGAGAACTAGTGGTTCTTCCGAAATGCCTAGTTCACTTAAAACTTAAACACCCATAAAAAAGAGAGCGGAACCAAGCAGCCACAATTCAAAGATGATAAAAACAAAGCAAAAGGAACATCTCAAACTATATGCAAAAGGAACACTATTTTTTGTTAAATTGTTCAAATCCTCTTTTAGTTTGATCACTATGAAACATTCACAAATCTCTGAAATGTTAAATCGATAGTCATTGAATCAACTATATTCTTTTAAGTAAATTGAAAATTTTCTAAATAATTATTTAATAAACTTGCTTGACACATGTGTATTTACACTGTTCACACATGCATACACACACTATCCACACTACACTTCTCTTTTCTCATTTTCAACACTCTCTCAAACCAAAAAACACAATCCCTACTCCCTTTTTCTTTCCCTCTATTGACAACACACTTTCAATTCTTTCTCTAAATATCAAATACAAGTCCCTAGTGATCCAAATTCCTTTATTTATTTAATCAAACCCTTTCTCTCCTTCCATTATCAGCAAATAGTGACAAAAACAGAAAGGACGTAAGACTGTAAAATGATAGAGAATAGGAAAGATATTATTAGGGGTCAAGTCTCTCCAAAAACCTATTGAACTCACAAAAAACTGTTGAACTCACAAAAACCTATTGAACTCTTAGTGAATAGAGAGTTTCCATTTTCCCTTAAATCCTATTTTTGCATGCATGAGTGTCGAGGAATTTTTTTCTAAGAAGAAGTTAAGTCACAAAAACGGAGAGGACTTAAGACTATAAAAAGATAGAATATAGGAAAGATAGGATTAGGAGTCAAGTCTCTCCAAAAACCTATTGAACTCTTAAAAACCTAGTGAACTCTTAGTGAACAAAGAGTTTCCATTTTCCCTTAAATCCTATTTTTGCATGCATGAGTCTCAAGGTATTTTTGGCTAAGAAAACTGAAATGTGTTCGATTAGATAACGGTGGTGAATACATAGGTTCATTTGGAGAGTATTATAGAGAACATGGAATCAAGCTTGAGAAAACAGTTCCAAAGACACCTCAACATAATAGTATTGTAGAGATAATGAATTATACGATTAATGACATAATCAGATGTATGTTATGTCATGCAAAATTAACGAAGTCCTTTTGGGGTAAAGCAATGAAAATTGTAGTGAATTTGATCAATTTTTCTCCTTTTATTCCACTTGATGGTGAAGTTCCAAATAGAGTGCAGATAGGAAAAGATGTCTCTTACCTTCGTTTGAGAGTTTTTGGTTGCAGATGTTTTGTTCACGTTCCAAGAGATTAGAGGTCCATGATTGATAGTAAATCCAAATAGTGTGTGGGATCCGATTGACAAGAAAATTATCAGATGCAAAGATGTGATATTTCTTGAAGACCAGACTATTAAAATATTTGATAAAGATGAGAAACATATATCAAATTCCAGAAGTCACATTGATGTTGAGCATAAGCCCCCTACATTAACTTTTGTTGATGATGGAGATATACAAGTAGATTATGACAATGTAACTTATGATTATCTAGCTCACCATGATGACCAAGTTTCAACTGTTAGACATAATTCCTCCTATTTTGACACAATTAACAAACATACAATGTTCATGCATCATTTGATAAAACTAACAGTTTGAACCGAGTTACATTTTAGGAAAATCAAGTAAACACTATACACTTGACACAAAGCTTGGAACACAAGGACTCAAGCAAAAAGTAGAGAATGAGATGGAGAAAGATGCAATTCTATCTAGTGTCATTAGTGGTTAAAGTAGTTACTTAGTAGACTCATCCATGTGATTTCATGCTTAAGTATTTGCCAAATTAAAAGTAAAATCTTTAAATAAAAAAGTAAACAAATTGATTAGCAAGTCTATTGCTAAGTCCATTGTGCAATCGATTGCTTGACTCAGAATTAGAGTTTTCACTAAGTACATCGATTGGGAAATCGATTACTTAAAAGGTTTTTAGTGAAACCTAAACTCTGGGTTTAAACCAATCGATTGGATAATCGATTAGCACGTCAATTGGAAAATCAATTTTGTTACTTACAGAACCAAGCTAATTCTTTGCTAATCGAGTGGCAAATCGATTCAGAAAACCTTTTTCATCAGACTTGGCCTCTGTAACCAACCAATCGATTGAACAATCGATTGGGACATCAATTGAGAAATCGAGTTGTTAAGTCACAAAGACAACCACTTATTGAACCAATCGAATGGCAAATCGATTGTGAAAAAGTTTTTTATCAGACTGAGCCTCTGTGATAAATCAAATTGATTAAGACATCAATTGAAATTTGTTTCTAAACTTGCAAGATATATACTAATCGATTGGGTAATCGATTGAAAAAATGAAATGCTTAATCATATATAAGAAACAAGTCTATAGTCGATTGGCACATTGATTTTCAACTAAATGGCTGAGCCACTATAACAAGCCAAATCGATTGGAGGAAAACATCTGAATCACTGAGACCAGTACAATCGGTTGACGAATCGATTGAAGCAAAATGTTTGAGTCACTGTGATCAGTTCAATCAATTGGCAAATCGATTAGATTAAAGTTTTGTGTTACATCAACCAACTGGCAAATCCATTATGAGTAAATATGAGTCGATTGTGTAATCGATTGTTTTGATCTCGTTGCTTGAACAAAACACCTATAAATCGATTACTCAATCGATTCTGATATGAACATGCTTCTGTTTCTGATTTAGGCATTAAAAGAATCGATTGGCAAATCAATTCATTCATATATTTTCAAGAACAAAGAAAAACAAGAAACACGATAATCGATTGGGCAATCGATTAAGATGTTTTTAAATCTTTATAAAATCGATTGCGGAATCGATTTGACTGTTGTTTTTCTTAAACATATATAAGCTGACTCAAATGACTTTTTCTCATAACTTTGATATAACTTTGATACAACTTTGATATAACTTTGATACAACTTTGATATAACTTTGATACAACTTTGATATAATTTTGAGATACCTTTGAATAACTTTTGACACACTTGAAACAATTATTTTCACAACACTTTGAGAGAAATAATTCAATTGGAAAATCCTTATAGTGTGAATGTCATAGTGTGATTGAGTCGCCTTTTTGAATGATCTTTGATCTTTTATCATTTATGTAAACAACAACTGTAAAGAAAATTCTGTAAAAACCCAGTATAGAAACTGGTGGCTATCTTCGTTGGTGAGGGTGTTCATCAAGAAGAAGTCTCATCGTTATCTTGGGAGAGTTTGGCGATTAACTCGAGGGATACGGTGGCTGTGTGATAGAAGCGAGAAGAGTTGAATAGATAGGCCTTGTGTAAGCCGGACAATCTGTAAAATATACTCTAGACGATTCTATTGGAAAAAGGCTGAAATCGGTTCGATTTCAGGACTGGATGTAGGCGGTCATACTAACAGATGAACCAGTATAAATCTTGATGCACAATTCTCTTACCTTTTCTCTTTATTTCAATATTGCATGAAAGCTTTATCTTGAATGTATGTGTTAGCAAAATTCTGTCTTGATTGATATTTTGAATGAGCATTGTATGTGTACACTTGTATTGTTTTACATGAAATCATTGGTCCTGAATAAATCCTATAAATTGACTATCTTGTTAAGGTTAGAATTTATCACGTTTGAATTGGAATAATATGGATCACGTTGGTTTCGATATTAATTTCATTACTTAGGAAAAATTGGATTACTTTACTTATAACCTTGCATAAAATTTCCTAAGATCAGAGGTCATATAACCAACATCAACTAAGCCACCAATCGAGTTTGAGTTGAGAAGATCTACTAGAGAACGTCAACCTTCTCAAAGATATTATCCACACGAGTGTTTGATGATCATAAATAATGGAGAGATAGGGTACTATAAAGAAGCTATTACAAATGTTGATAAAGAAAAGTAGACGAATTCCATGCAAGAAGAGAAGAAGAAATTCTTTATACATATGTAGTTGGTAGTTTGATGTATGTTATGATATGCACAATGCCAGATACCTCAGAGGCACTTCCAAAGTGTGTTTATACTAGGAGGTGGTGAATCTGTTTTTTTGCATGGCTACACAATTGTAGATATCGTAGATGATGTTGATTCTAGAAAATCTACTTCTGGTTATATGATCACGTTTGCAGGGAGAATTGTGTCTTGACAATCAAGATTACAAAAATATGTTGCTTTATCTGCTGCTGAAGCTAAGTATATTGTAGCAACTGAAGCTTCCAAAGAACTCGTATGGATGACAAAAGTACTACATGAGTTAGGCCTGAAGCAAGATAAGTTTGTGTTATTGTGTGATAGTCTAAGTGTGATCCGTCTCAACAAAAATCCGACTGTTCATGCAAAGTCGAAACATATTGAAGTGTGGTATCATTGAATATCTGAGAGTTACTTTAGAATACTCATTTTAGTGGAAGGTTGTTGTTATTGGTAATTGATGTTACCTATTTTTATTAGACTAGGTCATGTAGTTTTTATTCTTTTAATTTGAGGGAAGTTTTTCACGTAAAAATGGTGTTTGTTTTATATTGAATTTTCTGTCAATTATCGTTACTATGTGGAATTATATTTTCTTTTTAACCATTTATCTGCACACATGAGAGGAAAATATTGCACATTATTGAGATAATTATCACTAGTTTTTCTCAACAAACATTGAGGTAGTTGATTAATTTTCTATTAATTTCTTCCTAACAAAACAATTATGTATTAATTGTGTATGTAAAACAAATGTGATGCCTTAACCCAATTTCACTTGATGATATCATGTTCTTTAAGATTTTTATATGTTGCTCCATTAATTATTTTCAACTAAGAAAAAAACAATTTACTTTAACTAGTGAGAAAAAAGAAAGCAAATCACAACAAAGAAAAGGATGAAAATCTTCAACTGATGAGGTTCTAGGATACATAGAGACATGTAGCATCCTTATTTGGAACTTCCATATCATATAGTAAAATAAAATGGAGAAATTGGACAAGAAAATGTTGTTAAAAACTTCAGCCGCCACAAATATGACTTTTCTGCCTGTTTTTTTTTTTATTTTGTGGTAGCTTTTGGCTGTCACACAAACCAGATTTCCTGTATATTTAGAAAGCCATATAAAAATTTGTTCAGACTTCGAGTGTGCATGGTTATGGGATCCAATAAGCTTGAATTTGGTGATCTATAATTAAATAGGGTTGTAAGCACATTGAAGAATAATATTATTAAAAGTAATTTGTCTTGCATAATCCATCCTATAAACCACATGCAAAATGAATCTGTTTTAATTACAAATATATTTAACCATATTAACTATATTCATTGGAAGTGTTTTGACTCTTACAACATTTGAGGACTTATTCTAAAAACTAAGGGAATATTTTAGAATTTGCATAAATTCGCTAAGCGAATTCAGTCCTAAGATCAACATGGTTCCTTTAGCGTAAACTTGTTTAGCAAACTTGACAGATTTAGAAAAGTTTGACCATGCATTGGATTTACTAAGCAAATTTTACGGATTTTGAAATGTTCCTTGTAGTTATTATGTGTGTTTATTTTGCAGTGTTCTTTAATTTAGATTCAAATTGTATTGTGAATGGTTGATTGATTAATAAACTTCATGTTGCGATGTTCATTCATTTAATTGAAAATGATACTATACTTTTATTATGTTCAAATTTCTTGCATGTTGCGATGTTCATTCATTTGATATTGTAACTCTACATTATTTTCTAGATAAGTAATGTGTGATATTATGGTTACACTAAAGAATCATTTAATTTAGACACCACAAAATCAAATAAAAAAAATATAGTGGTTTTGGTAAAAAAAAAAAAAAAAACTTTAGTAGTTTCTATTTTGATGTCTATTTTTGTGAGAACGATTAAGTTTTAATATTCGAAGAAATTTTATTGACATTTCTTAAGTTCTCTTACACTAATACCTCTTTTAAAAAACACTCATCTCATCTATATAATTTGGTTTTCACAACTTTGTCATAATTAATAATTAGTCCTTTTGTTTTTTTTTCAACATATATATATATATATATATATATAATTAAATTTAACTACCTCCACACATTCCATCAAATTCATATGTAAAAGTTTCCTTCAAATTATACGTCAATCACAATTTTACATTTTACTTTTAGAACATCAGTCTATATTCATCCGCATAAATATAAAGAAGATAAAAAACGAATATCTAATGAAATTAGAAGAGTAATTTTAGAAACAAAATATAAATATGACACATATTTATAACAATTAATGTTGAATATTTAATTTGTCATTTATAATATTTTAATGTTGATTAAGGGAAAACAAAGTACAACTTTGTCATAAGAATCCGAGTAACCTTTATTAGAAAGTAAATGAGCACAATGATTTATATCCATGTAGATATGATAAATGTAAGTTCTCTATTTGGAGAGCTTTAAGATGAATGCAACCACTCCACATATTATAAAAGAAACAACAAGTTTTCATATTGCATTGCGAAAGTTGATATTATTTTTTTTTCTTCTATATTTTTGAAACTTTTTTTTTTAAGAAAAAAGTTAGAAAAAATATTATTATTATTATTATTATTATTATTATTATTATTAATAACAGTATCACGAATGGCCGTTACAACTAACTTTGACATGATTTGAATAAATTTAGAGTTACAATATCAAACACTTACAACTAAAATGCACCTTAGGAATAACACTTATGGTGGTCGATAACATATTATTTGATTCAATCAATATTTTTATGTGCATAAGACTTTTGGAGTAGTGGATTTAATTGTTCCATGAACATTTTGGCAAATAGATTTGACCTCATTTCCCTCTTGAGAAGAGACAATATTAATTTGATCCAATATAATATTGGAACAACCCAAGGAGCTGCAATCTAGTTTAATAGCGATGTCGCTAGCTGAAGTTCCCAAAATTCTACGAAATGTTACATCACTCACTAGTACATCTGAATCCTATAATAATTTCCACAAAATTAAAAATATAAATATAACTAAACTTATTATTGTAAATGTAATAAATTATTATTGCTGAAACGAAAATATTTATGTTTACCTTTGTATTTGCAAGATTAGGGTCATAGTGTTGGTCTATAATTATAGAGTTTTTAACATTTGTAAGTATTATTTCCTCAAAAGTAATCTTTCTGGCATAACCTGATCCACCCTGCAAAAAGATAGAATATAAGAAACAAAGAAGTGAAAGATAATTGATACGGTAAAAATAGTTTTACAATCATAGTTTCCATAAAATGAAATAATAATAAAATTCAAGAAAAAAAACAAATAAAAAAGGAGCAGAGGAAATAGTTTTCTGGAATTATTTTTCAAGAGTTTTATAATAAATCAGTTGTTTCCTTTTTATTCTTATTTAATTTTTCATTTTTGTACAAATTTATATCTATCGGTCAATATGTGTAATGTGTTTAAATAAAATAATGTATATTAGTAATGTCTATTTACATAATTATAATGATTTTATTCAGATAATATATAACGAAAAAAAAAAAGAAGTAGAATTATAACTAGCAGAGTAGATATGCAAATATAGCATAACTTCACACTCACAGAAAATGTCTTGATTCTTGCTCCATTAGTTGTTCCAATGAAGGTGCAATTTGTTACGTGAACGCCTTCAACTGTATCATAAGAGTGATCTTTACCAAGACTGTCGATGCTGATTATTTCACACATTTTCATTATCATTTGTCAAATGTCAAAATTTGAATACTCAATATACATATATATATAAAGAGAGGGAGAGAGAAGAGGAGCGAATGTATCCGACAAAAAATAACAATAACAAATCTAATAATTAGTTTTCACTTTTCATATACTAGGTGAGTGATATCTGACTACGTTAAAGTTTCAACTCTTAATTTTATTTTACACATAATTGTATTATCGTTTGTGTTTATACACACACAAGATTAAATGAACATGTTTTCTCAATATAAAACTATTTTAGGTTAACATCTAATGAGAGACACATTAATCTACATTCACGCCATGCTACTTATTATAAACTAATCATACAAAAAAGATAGTGATATAGATAAATAGTAATTTATTTTACACTTAGTATTCATATTTAATAAACACCATTTGTTTTTTTGTTTTTAATCTTGATTAACCATCTAATTATTTAAGACATAGTGCTTCTTGTAATCTAAAGTACAACCGATAGATAAGTAATATTTGATCCCAAAGATTATTTCAATGCAGTAGAATTTGAACTTGAATTCTCTCAATTGATTCTTTTTAAATTGAGTGGAATTCGTTGACCAATAAAACAAGTTTGTTAAGACTCCAATTCAATTAAGTATATAGCAAATTAAAATACAAATTTTATGAAAAATTACCTTATCCCATGACCTGGTCCACATAAAAGACGAGTAGCAGTGATGTAAGAGGAGCCACCATTGACAGCAATACAATCATCACCTATTAGAAAAAAGAAAATTTATATTAAAATTTCTCATATATATTGAATACTTATTTTAAAAGTATTCATCATTTGCTGTAAAATACAATTTCAAGTACACTTACTCTAATGCACATAAATATTTTTTATATATATCTTCTTTGTTTTAATGATTTTCTATTTTCATTTATCCTTTTCATAAAACATTTTTACAATTTATATGCCTCATATTATTTTAAAAGTATTTAGTTTATATGAGTCAAATAATGGTCTACCACATTTTTTAATGAGAATATGACTGTGTTTATAAATATATTAAAATATATATTTTATTTACCTGTTTTAATGGTGGAACCTTGTATGAAAATATTTTTAGATGAAGAAATATCAAAACCATCGGTATTGGGGCTATCTTCAGGAGCGGTGACAAATAAATTGGAGAATGTTGCACCGTCAACCTCATTTATGGATACATGAGCTTTTGGGCTATTAGTCAACATCAGGTTCTTAACATTAAGACCATTGCAAGCATGGAAACTTAATGACTGAAACAACATTAACACCAAAACTATTTAATGTCAATATATAAACAACAAATCAATTAGCACAAGCTATATGTGTAGAATAACCATACTCTAGGTCGAGGGCAACTTTCACATTGCCACCAAGTAGAACCATAGCCGTCGATAGTTCCACTGCCACGACCATCAATTATAAGATTGTTTATATTTGTGAACTTTATCCAATGCTTTGTATCCTTCAAATTTTCCTTCGAAGGTGCAATTATGGTCCCTTCAAGCTACAATTTGAAAGAGTTCATATTAAATTAATAAAAATGTATGTTACTCAAAATTTGTTAATTATAAAAAATATTGTCTTATTTTTAATTTATTATCAAACTTTCATTGATGAAATTATCTTTTTACGTAAAAAAAAAAGAAAGATAATTAATCTGATTTAATATATTTTCATTCGACGATGATTGCATAAATTAAGAAATCTAATTTTGCTTCTAAAATATGCATGCGTAGATATTGTTAATTAGCTATATATATATATATATATGCATATATACCTGAACTGTAATACTTGAGGCCTTGCAAGGTCCTTCAAATGTTATAGTGTTCACTAAGAATGATAGTTTTGATGGTATAACTAATGTTGATGCCCCTTGTGCTCCGCACACACTATTCCATACGTTCAAAATTACCTACAAATTAAATTAAAATATCAAACTGTTGTTAATCAAAAGACATAGGCAAAAGAATTTTTTTTAAAAATAGATATACTTGTGAATCGTCAGATTTTCCATCACCACGAGCACCATATTGCATCACATTATATATATTACTATTGTTTGATTCAACTAGATTTCACCTTGCACATAGACAAGGTGAAACAAAACCAAAAACCAAAACTAAAGTGATTAGCACTTGCATATTTGCCACAAAGAGTGAAACTGTTGCTAGAGGAATTTTTCTAATAAAATGAATATCTGAATGTATGTATTAGGATTAATTGTGTTGCTTTAGTGATTTATGAATGAAACTAGTAACGGTGTAGGGATTAAATAGAAGTTACACAAAATATATAATTAATTGGTAATAAGGAATAAGAAAAAAAACTTATAAATGTATACATACAAAATATTTGAAAATACTATCTCTAATGGAAAGCAATGAATAGTTGCACAAATGAGATTTTTTTTGTATAAATAAAGTAAATGCATCAAGGTATGAAGATCTTGAGAGATACATGAAAATCTTGAGACATATCGAATTCTCTTCAATAGACCACTAGTTTATATAGAAAAGAACTCTTATATGTCATTATTTCATAATTTTTGTGAATTCTTTGGACCGAAAAGGTAGAGAAATGCAATGCATATAGAGGTGTTTATTAGAACTAAATCATTGACTCAATAATCCAAATCAGTTAAATTGGTTTAATTTTTCTATGTTCAATTTTATATCAAATCAATTAAACAAAACTTATATTACATTAGGTACATATCCATTTCCCGTAATTCAAAATTTATCACCACATGTTTAAATCAGACTATTATACTTTTTTTTCCTCTTAAATTATGACATTCACAATCCAAAATCATGATTAGAATATCATGCATTTTCATAATCACACAATCTTTTGTAATGAAAAATATATATTAAATATAATTTAAAGTCAAATTAATACACCAAATAAATATTACTCCATCTATATAGATTGTTTTCTTTGCCATCCACACATAAGAAAATGAGTGAGAAAATTATAGTTTTTTTAGAGAATTAGTGGTTCTTCCGAAATGCCTAGTTCACTTAAAACTTAAACACCCATAAAAAAGAGAGCGGAACCAAGCAGCCACAATTCAAAGATGATAAAAACAAAGCAAAAGGAACATCTCAAACTATATGCAAAAGGAACACTATTTTTTGTTAAATTGTTCAAATCCTCTTTTAGTTTGATCACTATGAAACATTCACAAATCTCTGAAATGTTAAATCGATAGTCATTGAATCAACTATATTCTTTTAAGTAAATTGAAAATTTTCTAAATAATTATTTAATAAACTTGCTTGACACATGTGTATTTACACTGTTCACACATGCATACACACACTATCCACACTACACTTCTCTTTTCTCATTTTCATCACTCTCTCAAACCAAAAAACACAATCCCTACTCCCTTTTTCTTTCCCTCTATTGACAACACACTTTCAATTCTTTCTCTAAATATCAAATACAAGTCCCTAGTGATCCAAATTCCTTTATTTATTTAATCAAACCCTTTCTCTCCTTCCATTATCAACAAATAGTGACAAAAACAGAAAGGACGTAAGACTGTAAAATGATAGAGAATAGGAAAGATATTATTAGGGGTCAAGTCTCTCCAAAAACCTATTGAACTCACAAAAAACTGTTGAACTCACAAAAACCTATTGAACTCTTAGTGAATAGAGAGTTTCCATTTTCCCTTAAATCCTATTTTTGCATGCATGAGTGTCGAGGAATTTTTTTCTAAGAAGAAGTTAAGTCACAAAAACGGAGAGGACTTAAGACTATAAAAAGATAGAGTATAGGAAAGATAGGATTAGGAGTCAAGTCTCTCCAAAAACCTATTGAACTCTTAAAAACCTAGTGAACTCTTAGTGAATAGAGAGTTTCCATTTTCCCTTAAATCCTATTTTTGCATGCATGAGTGTCGAGGTATTTTTGGCTAAGAAAACTGAAATGTGTTCGATTAGATAACGGTGGTGAATACATAGGTTCATTTGGAGAGTATTATAGAGAACATGGAATCAAGCTTGAGAAAACAGTTCCAAAGACACCTCAACATAATAGTATTGTAGAGATAATGAATCATACGATTAATGACATAATCAGATGTATGTTATGTCATGCAAAATTAACGAAGTCCTTTTGGGGTAAAGCAATGAAAATTGTAGTGAATTTGATCAATTTTTCTCCTTTTATTCCACTTGATGGTGAAGTTCCAAATAGAGTGCAGATAGGAAAAGATGTCTCTTACCTTCGTTTGAGAGTTTTTGGTTGCAGATGTTTTGTTCACGTTCCAAGAGATTAGAGGTCCAAGATTGATAGTAAATCCAAATAGTGTGTGGGATCCGATTGACAAGAAAATTATCAGATGCAAAGATGTGATATTTCTTAAAGACCAGACTATTAAAATATTTGATAAAGATGAGAAACATATATCAAATTCCATAAGTCACATTGATGTTGAGCATAAGCCCCCTACATTAACTTTTGTTGATGACGGAGATATACAAGTAGATTATGAGAATGTAACTTATGATTATCTAGCTCACCATGATGACCAAGTTTCAACTGTTAGACATAATTCCTCCTATTTTGACACAATTAACAAACATACAATGTTCATGCATCATTTGATAAAACTAACAGTTTGAACCGAGTTACATTTCAGGAAAATCAAGTAAACACTATACACTTGACACAAATCTTGGAACACAAGGACTCAAGCAAAAAGTAGAGAATGAGATGGAGAAAGATGCAATTCTATCTAGTGTCATTAGTGGTTAAAGTAGTTACTTAGTAGACTCATCCATGTGATTTCATGCTTAAGTATTTGCCAAATTAAAAGTAAAATCTTTAAATAAAAAAGTAAACAAATTGATTAGCAAGTCTATTGCTAAGTCCATTGTGCAATCGATTGCTTGACTCAGAATTAGAGTTTTCACTAAGTACATCGATTGGGAAATCGATTAGTTAAAAGGTTTTTAGTGAAACCTAAACTCTGGGTTTAAACCAATCGATTGGATAATCGATTAGCACGTCAATTGGAAAATCAATTTTGTTACTTACAGAACCAAGCTAATTCTTTGCTAATCGAGTGGCAAATCGATTCAGAAAACCTTTTTCATCAGACTTGGCCTCTGTAACCAACCAATCGATTGAACAATCGATTGGGACATCAATTGAGAAATCGAGTTGTTAAGTCACAAAGACAACCACTTATTGAACCAATCGAATGGCAAATCGATTGTGAAAAAGTTTTTTATCAGACTGAGCCTCTGTGATAAATCAAATTGATTAAGACATCAATTGAAATTTGTTTCTAAACTTGCAAGATATATACTAATCGATTGGGTAATAGATTGAAAAAATGAAATGCTTAATCATATATCAGAAACAAGTCTATAGTCGATTGGCACATTGATTTTCAACTAAATGGCTGAGCCACTATAACAAGCCAAATCGATTGGAGGAAAACATCTGAATCACTGAAACCAGTACAATCGGTTGACGAATCGATTGAAGCAAAATGTTTGAGTCACTGTGATCAGTTCAATCAATTGGCAAATCGATTAGATTAAAGTTTTGTGTTACATCAACCAACTGCCAAATCGATTATGAGTAAATATGAGTCGATTGTGTAATCGATTGTTTTGATCTCGTTGCTTGAACAAAACACCTATAAATCGATTACTCAATCGATTCTGATATGAACATGCTTCTGTTTCTGATTTAGGCATTAAAAGAATCGATTGGCAAATCAATTCATTCATATATTTTCAAGAACAAAGAAAAACAAGAAACACGATAATCGATTGGGCAATCGATTAAGATGTTTTTAAATCTTTATAAAATCGATTGCGGAATCGATTTGACTGTTGTTTTTCTTAAACATATATAAGTTGACTCAAATGACTTTTTCTCATAACTTTGATATAACTTTGATACAACTTTGATATAACTTTGATACAACTTTGATATAATTTTGAGATACCTTTGAATAACTTTTGACACACTTGAAACAATTATTTTCACAACACTTTGAGAGAAATAATTCAATTGGAAAATCCTTATAGTGTGAATGTCATAGTGTGATTGAGTCGCCTTTTTGAATGATCTTTGATCTTTTATCATTTATGTAAACAACAACTATAAAGAAAATTCTGTAAAAACCCAGAATAGAAACTGGTGGCTATCTTCGTTGGTGAGGGTGTTCATCAAGAAGAAGTCTCATCGTTATCTTGGGAGAGTTTGGCGATTAACTCGAGGGATACGGTGGCTGTGTGATAGAAGCGAGAAGAGTTGGATAGATAGGCCTTGTGTAAGCTTGACAATCTGTAAAATATACTCTAGACGATTCTATTGGAAAAAGGCTGAAATCGGTTCGATTTCAGGACTGGATGTAGGCTGTCATACTAACAGATGAACCAGTATAAATCTTGGTGCACAATTCTCTTACCTTTTCTCTTTATTTCAATATTGCATGAAAGCTTTATCTTGAATGTATGTGTTAGCAAAATTCTGTCTTGATTGATATTTTGATTGAGCATTGTATGTGTACACTTGTATTGTTTTACATGAAATCTTTGGTCCTGAATAAATCCTATAAATTGACTATCTTGTTAAGGTTAGAATTTATCACGTTTGAATTGGAATAATATTGATCACGTTGGTTTCGATATTAATTTCAATACTTAGGAAAAATTGGATTACTTTACTTATAACCTTGCATAAAATTTCCTAAGCTCAGAGGTCATATAACCAACATCAACTAAGCCACCAATCGAGTTTGAGTTGAGAAGATCTACTAGAGAACGTCAACCTTCTCAAAGATATCATCCACACGAGTGTTTGATGATCATAAATAATGGTGAGATAGGGTACTATAAAGAAGCTATTACAAATGTTGATAAAGAAAAGTTGACGAATTCCATGCAAGAAGAGAAGAACAAATTCTTTATGCATATGTAGTTGGTAGTTTGATGTATGTTATGATATGCACAAGGCCAGATACCTCAAAGGCACTTCCAAAGTGTGTTTATACTAGGAGGTGGTGAATCTGTTTTTTTGCATGGCTACACAATTGTAGATATCGTAGATGATGTTGATTCTAGAAAATCTACTTCTGGTTATATGATCACGTTTGCAGGGAGAATTGTGTCTTGACAATCAAGATTACAAAAATATGTTGCTTTATCTGCTGCTGAAGCTAAGTATATTGTAGCAACTGAAGCTTCCAAAGAACTCGTATGGATGACAAAAGTACTACATGAGTTAGGCCTGAAGCAAGATAAGTTTGTGTTATTGTGTGATAGTCTAAGTGTGATCCGTCTCAACAAAAATCCGACTGTTCATGCAAAGTTGAAACATATTGAAGTGTGGTATCATTGAATATCTGAGAGTTACTTTAGAATACTCATTTTAGTGGAAGGTTGTTGTTATTGGTAATCGATGTTACCTATTTTTATTAGACTAGGTCATGTAGTTTTTATTCTTTTAATTTAAGGGATGTTTTTCACGTAAAAATGGTGTTTGTTTTATATTGAATTTTCTGTCAATTATCATTACTATGTGGAATTATATTTTCTTTTCAATCATTTATCTGCACACATGAGAGGAAAATATTGCACATTACTGAGATAATTATCACTAGTTTTTCTCAACAAACATTGAGGTAGTTGATTAATTTTCTAATAATTTCTTCCTAACAAAACAATTATGTATTAATTGTGTATGTAAAACAAATGTGATGCCTTAACCCAATTTCACTTGATGATATCATGTTCTTTATGATTTTTATATTTTGCTCCATTAATTATTTTCAACTAAGAAAAAAACAATTTACTTTAACTAGTGAGAAAAGAGAAAGCAAATCACAACAAAGAAAACGATGAAAATCTTCAACTGATGAGGTTCTAGGATACATAGAGACATGTAGCATCCTTATTTGGAACTTCCATATCATATAGTAAAATAAAATGGAGAAATTGGACAAGAAAATGTTGTTAAAAACTTCAGCCGCCACAAATATGACTTTTCTGCCTGTTTTTTTTTT
>JBBPBS010000858.1:2048221-2117298 GCA_037974835.1 Cicer judaicum
AAATGTGATGCCTTAACCCAATTTCACTTGATGATATCATGTTCTTTATGATTTTTATATTTTGCTCCATTAATTATTTTCAACTAAGAAAAAAACAATTTACTTTAACTAGTGAGAAAAGAGAAAGCAAATCACAACAAAGAAAACGATGAAAATCTTCAACTGATGAGGTTCTAGGATACATAGAGACATGTAGCATCCTTATTTGGAACTTCCATATCATATAGTAAAATAAAATGGAGAAATTGGACAAGAAAATGTTGTTAAAAACTTCAGCCGCCACAAATATGACTTTTCTGCCTGTTTTTTTTTTATTTTGTGGTAGCTTTTGGCTGTCACACAAACCAGATTTCCTGTATATTTAGAAAGCCATATAAAAATTTGTTCAGACTTCGAGTGTGCATGGTTATGGGATCCAATAAGCTTGAATTTGGTGATCTATAATTAAATAGGGTTGTAAGCACATTGAAGAATAATATTATTAAAAGTAATTTGTCTTGCATAATCCATCCTATAAACCACATGCAAAATGAATCTGTTTTAATTACAAATATATTTAACCATATTAACTATATTCATTGGAAGTGTTTTGACTCTTACAACATTTGAGGACTTATTCTAAAAACTAAGGGAATATTTTAGAATTTGCATAAATTCGCTAAGCGAATTCAGTCCTAAGATCAACATGGTTCCTTTAGCGTAAACTTGTTTAGCAAACTTGACAGATTTAGAAAAGTTTGACCATGCATTGGATTTACTAAGCAAATTTTACGGATTTTGAAATGTTCCTTGTAGTTATTATGTGTGTTTATTTTGCAGTGTTCTTTAATTTAGATTCAAATTGTATTGTGAATGGTTGATTGATTAATAAACTTCATGTTGCGATGTTCATTCATTTAATTGAAAATGATACTATACTTTTATTATGTTCAAATTTCTTGCATGTTGCGATGTTCATTCATTTGATATTGTAACTCTACATTATTTTCTAGATAAGTAATGTGTGATATTATGGTTACACTAAAGAATCATTTAATTTAGACACCACAAAATCAAATAAAAAAAAATATAGTGGTTTTGGTAAAAAAAAAAAAAACTTTAGTAGTTTCTATTTTGATGTCTATTTTTGTGAGAACGATTAAGTTTTAATATTAGAAGAAATTTTATTGACATTTCTTAAGTTCTCTTACACTAATACCTCTTTTAAAAAACACTCATCTCATCTATATAATTTGGTTTTCACAACTTTGTCATAATTAATAATTAGTCCTTTTGTTTTTTTTTCAACATATATATATATAATTAAATTTAACTACTTCCACACATTCAATCAAATTCATATGTAAAAGTTTCCTTCAAATTATACGACAATCACAATTTTAGATTTTACTTTTAGAACATCAGTCTATATTCATCCGCATAAATATAAAGAAGATAAAAAATAAATATCTAATGAAATTAGAAGAGTAATTTTAGAAAAAAAATATAAATATGACACATATTTATAACAATTAATGTTGAATATTTAATTTGTCATTTATAATATTTTAATGTTGATTAAGGGAAAACAAAGTACAACTTTGTCATAAGAACCCGAGTGACCTTTATTAGAAAGTAAATGAGCACAATGATTTATATCCATGTAGATATGATAAATGTAAGTTCTCTATTTGGAGAGCTTTAAGATGAATGCAACCACTTCACATATTATAAAAGAAACAACAAGTTTTCATAATGCATTGCGAAAGTTGATATTATTTTTTTTTTCTTCTACATTTTTGAAACTTTTTTTTAAGAAAAAAGTTAGAAAAAATATTATTATTATTATTATAATTAATAACAATATCACTAATGGCCGTTACAACTAACTTTGACATGATTTGAATAAATTTAGAGTTACAATATCAAACACTTACAACTAAAATGCACCTTAGGAATAACACTTATGGTGGTCGATAACATATTATTTGATTCAATCAATATTTTTATGTGCATAAGACTTTTGGAGTAGTGGATTTAATTGTTCCATGAACATTTTGGCAAATAGATTTGACCTCATTTCCCTCTTGAGAAGAGACAATATTAATTTGATCCAATATAATATTGGAACAAACCAAGGAGCTGCAATCTAGTTTAATAGCGATGTCGCTAGCTGAAGTTCCCGAAATTCTACGAAATGTTACATCACTCACTAGTACATCTGAATCCTATAATAATTTCCACAAAATTAAAAATATAAATATAACTAAACTTATTATTGTAAATGTAATAAATTATTATTGCTGAAACGAAAATATTTATGTTTACCTTTGTATTTGCAAGATTAGGGTCATAGTGTTGGTCTATAATCGATTGCTTGACTCAGAATTAGAGTTTTCACTAAGTACATCGATTGGGAAATCGATTACTTAAAAGGTTTTTAGTGAAACCTAAACTCTGGGTTTAAACCAATCGATTGGATAATCGATTATCACGTCAATTGGAAAATCAATTTTGTTACTTATAGAGCCAAGCTAATTCTTTGCTAATCGAGTGGCAAATCGATTCAGAAAACCTTTTTCATCAGACTTGGCCTCTATAACCAACCAATCGATTGAACAATCGATTGGGACATCAATTGAGAAATCGAGTTGTTAAGTCACAAAGACAACCACTTATTGAACCAATCGAATGGCAAATCGATTGTGAAAAAGTTTTTTTATCAGACTGAGCCTCTGTGATAAATCAAATTGATTGAGACATCAATTGAAATTTGTTTCTAAACTTGCAAGATATATACTAATCGATTGGGTAATAGATTGAAAAAATGAAATGCTTAATCATATATCAGAAACAAGTCTATAGTCGATTGGCACATTGATTTTCAACTAAATGGCTGAGCCACTATAACAAGCCAAATCGATTGGAGGAAAACATCTGAATCACTGAAACCAGTACAATCGGTTGACGAATCGATTGAAGCAAAATGTTTGAGTCACTGTGATCAGTTCAATCAATTGGCAAATCGATTAGATTAAAGTTTTGTGTTACATCAACCAACTGCCAAATCGATTATGAGTAAATATGAGTCGATTGTGTAATCGATTGTTTTGATCTCGTTGCTTGAACAAAACACCTATAAATCGATTACTCAATCGATTCTGATATGAACATGCTTCTGTTTCTGATTTAGGCATTAAAAGAATCGATTGGCAAATCAATTCATTCATATATTTTCAAGAACAAAGAAAAACAAGAAACACGATAATCGATTGGGCAATCGATTAAGATGTTTTTAAATCTTTATAAAATCGATTGCGGAATCGATTTGACTGTTGTTTTTCTTAAACATATATAAGTTGACTCAAATGACTTTTTCTCATAACTTTGATATAACTTTGATACAACTTTGATATAACTTTGATACAACTTTGATATAATTTTGAGATACCTTTGAATAACTTTTGACACACTTGAAACAATTATTTTCACAACACTTTGAGAGAAATAATTCAATTGGAAAATCCTTATAGTGTGAATGTCATAGTGTGATTGAGTCGCCTTTTTGAATGATCTTTGATCTTTTATCATTTATGTAAACAACAACTATAAAGAAAATTCTGTAAAAACCCAGAATACAAACTGCTGGCTATCTTCGTTGGTGAGGGTATTCATCAAGAAGAAGTCTCATCGTTATCTTGGGAGAGTTTGGCGATTAACTCGAGGGATACAGTGGCTGTGTGATGGAAGCGAGAAGAGTTGGATAGATAGGCCTTGTGTAAGCTGGACAATCTGTAAAATATACTCTAGACGATTCTATTGGAAAAAGGCTGTAATCGGTTCGATTTCAGGACTGAATGTAGGCTGTCATACTAACAGATGAACCAGTATAAATCTTGGTGCACAATTCTCTTACCTTTTCTCTTTATTTCAATATTGCATGAAAGCTTTATCTTGAATGTATGTGTTAGCAAAATTCTGTCTTGATTGATATTTTGAATGAGCATTGTATGTGTACACTTGTATTGTTTTACATGAAATCTTTGGTCCTGAATAAATCCTATAAATTGACTATCTTGTTAAGGTTAGAATTTATCACGTTTGAATTGGAATAATATTGATGACGTTAGTTTCGATATTAATTTCAATACTTAGGAAAAATTGGATTACTTTACTTATAACCTTGCATAAAATTTCCTAAGATCAGAGGTCATATAACCAACATCAACTAAGCCACCAATCGAGTTTGAGTTGAGAAGATCTACTAGAGAACGTCAACCTTCTCAAAGTGTGTTTATACTAGGAGGTGGTGAATCTGTTTTTTTGCATGGCTACACAATTGTAGATATCGTAGATGATGTTGATTCTAGAAAATCTACTTCTAGTTATATGATCACGTTTGCAGGGAGAATTGTGTCTTGACAATCAAGATTACAAAAATATGTTGCTTTATCTGCTGCTGAAGCTAAGTATATTGTAGCAACTGAAGCTTCTAAAGAACTCGTATGGATGACAAAAGTACTACATGAGTTAGGCCTGAAGCAAGATAAGTTTGTGTTATTGTGTGATAGTCTAAGTGTGATCCGTCTCAACAAAAATCCGACTGTTCATGCAAAGTCGAAACATATTGAAGTGTGGTATCATTGAATATCTGAGAGTTACTTTAGAATACTCATTTTAGTGGAAGGTTGTTGTTATTGGTAATCGATGTTACCTATTTTTATTAGACTAGGTCATGTAGTTTTTATTCTTTTAATTTAAGGGATGTTTTTCACGTAAAAATGGTGTTTGTTTTATATTGAATTTTCTGTCAATTATCATTACTATGTGGAATTATATTTTCTTTTCAATCATTTATCTGCACACATGAGAGGAAAATATTGCACATTACTGAGATAATTATCACTAGTTTTTCTCAACAAACATTGAGGTAGTTGATTAATTTTCTAATAATTTCTTCCTAACAAAACAATTATGTATTAATTGTGTATGTAAAAAAAATGTGATGCCTTAACCCAATTTCACTTGATGATATCATGTTCTTTATGATTTTTATATTTTGCTCCATTAATTATTTTCAACTAAGAAAAAAACAATTTACTTTAACTAGTGAGAAAAGAGAAAGCAAATCACAACAAAGAAAACGATGAAAATCTTCAACTGATGAGGTTCTAGGATACATAGAGACATGTAGCATCCTTATTTGGAACTTCCATATCATATAGTAAAATAAAATGGAGAAATTGGACAAGAAAATGTTGTTAAAAACTTCAGCCGCCACAAATATGACTTTTCTGCCTGTTTTTTTTTTTATTTTGTGGTAGCTTTTGGCTGTCACACAAACCAGATTTCCTGTATATTTAGAAAGCCATATAAAAATTTGTTCAGACTTCGAGTGTGCATGGTTATGGGATCCAATAAGCTTGAATTTGGTGATCTATAATTAAATAGGGTTGTAAGCACATTGAAGAATAATATTATTAAAAGTAATTTGTCTTGCATAATCCATCCTATAAACCACATGCAAAATGAATCTGTTTTAATTACAAATATATTTAACCATATTAACTATATTCATTGGAAGTGTTTTGACTCTTACAACATTTGAGGACTTATTCTAAAAACTAAGGGAATATTTTAGAATTTGCATAAATTCGCTAAGCGAATTCAGTCCTAAGATCAACATGGTTCCTTTAGCGTAAACTTGTTTAGCAAACTTGACAGATTTAGAAAAGTTTGACCATGCATTGGATTTACTAAGCAAATTTTACGGATTTTGAAATGTTCCTTGTAGTTATTATGTGTGTTTATTTTGTAGTGTTCTTTAATTTAGATTCAAATTGTATTGTGAATGGTTGATTGATTAATAAACTTCATGTTGCGATGTTCATTCATTTAATTGAAACTGATACTATACTTTTATTATGTTCAAATTTCTTGCATGTTGCGATATTATGGTTACACTAAAGAATCATTTAATTTAGACACCACAAAATCAAATAAAAAAAATATAGTGGTTTCGGTAAAAAAAAAAAAAACTATAGTAGTTTCTATTTTGATGTCTATTTTTCTGAGAACGATTAAGTTTTAATATTAGAAGAAATTTTATTGACATTTCTTAAGTTCTCTTACACTAATACCTCTTTTAAAAAACACTCATCTCATCTATATAATTTGGTTTTCACAACTTTGTCATAATTAATAATTAGTCCTTTTGTTTTTTTTTCAACATATATATATATAATTAAATTTAACTACTTCCACACATTCAATCAAATTCATATGTAAAAGTTTCCTTCAAATTATACGACAATCACAATTTTAGATTTTACTTTTAGAACATCAGTCTATATTCATCCGCATAAATATAAAGAAGATAAAAAATAAATATCTAATGAAATTAGAAGAGTAATTTTAGAAAAAAAATATAAATATGACACATATTTATAACAATTAATGTTGAATATTTAATTTGTCATTTATAATATTTTAATGTTGATTAAGGGAAAACAAAGTACAACTTTGTCATAAGAACCCGAGTGACCTTTATTAGAAAGTAAATGAGCACAATGATTTATATCCATGTAGATATGATAAATGTAAGTTCTCTATTTGGAGAGCTTTAAGATGAATGCAACCACTTCACATATTATAAAAGAAACAACAAGTTTTCATAATGCATTGCGAAAGTTGATATTATTTTTTTTTTCTTCTACATTTTTGAAACTTTTTTTTAAGAAAAAAGTTAGAAAAAATATTATTATTATTATTATAATTAATAACAATATCACTAATGGCCGTTACAACTAACTTTGACATGATTTGAATAAATTTAGAGTTACAATATCAAACACTTACAACTAAAATGCACCTTAGGAATAACACTTATGGTGGTCGATAACATATTATTTGATTCAATCAATATTTTTATGTGCATAAGACTTTTGGAGTAGTGGATTTAATTGTTCCATGAACATTTTGGCAAATAGATTTGACCTCATTTCCCTCTTGAGAAGAGACAATATTAATTTGATCCAATATAATATTGGAACAAACCAAGGAGCTGCAATCTAGTTTAATAGCGATGTCGCTAGCTGAAGTTCCCGAAATTCTACGAAATGTTACATCACTCACTAGTACATCTGAATCCTATAATAATTTCCACAAAATTAAAAATATAAATATAACTAAACTTATTATTGTAAATGTAATAAATTATTATTGCTGAAACGAAAATATTTATGTTTACCTTTGTATTTGCAAGATTAGGGTCATAGTGTTGGTCTATAATCGATTGCTTGACTCAGAATTAGAGTTTTCACTAAGTACATCGATTGGGAAATCGATTACTTAAAAGGTTTTTAGTGAAACCTAAACTCTGGGTTTAAACCAATCGATTGGATAATCGATTATCACGTCAATTGGAAA
Organism: Cicer judaicum; assembly: GCA_037974835.1. Lineage (NCBI taxonomy): Eukaryota > Viridiplantae > Streptophyta > Magnoliopsida > Fabales > Fabaceae > Cicer > Cicer judaicum. Next base: position 2,055,629 of record JBBPBS010000858.1, read on the forward strand.
ATCAATTTTGTTACTTATAGAGCCAAGCTAATTCTTTGCTAATCGAGTGGCAAATCGATTCAGAAAACCTTTTTCATCAGACTTGGCCTCTATAACCAACCAATCGATTGAACAATCGATTGGGACATCAATTGAGAAATCGAGTTGTTAAGTCACAAAGACAACCACTTATTGAACCAATCGAATGGCAAATCGATTGTGAAAAAGTTTTTTTATCAGACTGAGCCTCTGTGATAAATCAAATTGATTGAGACATCAATTGAAATTTGTTTCTAAACTTGCAAGATATATACTAATCGATTGGGTAATAGATTGAAAAAATGAAATGCTTAATCATATATCAGAAACAAGTCTATAGTCGATTGGCACATTGATTTTCAACTAAATGGCTGAGCCACTATAACAAGCCAAATCGATTGGAGGAAAACATCTGAATCACTGAAACCAGTACAATCGGTTGACGAATCGATTGAAGCAAAATGTTTGAGTCACTGTGATCAGTTCAATCAATTGGCAAATCGATTAGATTAAAGTTTTGTGTTACATCAACCAACTGCCAAATCGATTATGAGTAAATATGAGTCGATTGTGTAATCGATTGTTTTGATCTCGTTGCTTGAACAAAACACCTATAAATCGATTACTCAATCGATTCTGATATGAACATGCTTCTGTTTCTGATTTAGGCATTAAAAGAATCGATTGGCAAATCAATTCATTCATATATTTTCAAGAACAAAGAAAAACAAGAAACACGATAATCGATTGGGCAATCGATTAAGATGTTTTTAAATCTTTATAAAATCGATTGCGGAATCGATTTGACTGTTGTTTTTCTTAAACATATATAAGTTGACTCAAATGACTTTTTCTCATAACTTTGATATAACTTTGATACAACTTTGATATAACTTTGATACAACTTTGATATAATTTTGAGATACCTTTGAATAACTTTTGACACACTTGAAACAATTATTTTCACAACACTTTGAGAGAAATAATTCAATTGGAAAATCCTTATAGTGTGAATGTCATAGTGTGATTGAGTCGCCTTTTTGAATGATCTTTGATCTTTTATCATTTATGTAAACAACAACTATAAAGAAAATTCTGTAAAAACCCAGAATACAAACTGCTGGCTATCTTCGTTGGTGAGGGTATTCATCAAGAAGAAGTCTCATCGTTATCTTGGGAGAGTTTGGCGATTAACTCGAGGGATACAGTGGCTGTGTGATGGAAGCGAGAAGAGTTGGATAGATAGGCCTTGTGTAAGCTGGACAATCTGTAAAATATACTCTAGACGATTCTATTGGAAAAAGGCTGTAATCGGTTCGATTTCAGGACTGAATGTAGGCTGTCATACTAACAGATGAACCAGTATAAATCTTGGTGCACAATTCTCTTACCTTTTCTCTTTATTTCAATATTGCATGAAAGCTTTATCTTGAATGTATGTGTTAGCAAAATTCTGTCTTGATTGATATTTTGAATGAGCATTGTATGTGTACACTTGTATTGTTTTACATGAAATCTTTGGTCCTGAATAAATCCTATAAATTGACTATCTTGTTAAGGTTAGAATTTATCACGTTTGAATTGGAATAATATTGATGACGTTAGTTTCGATATTAATTTCAATACTTAGGAAAAATTGGATTACTTTACTTATAACCTTGCATAAAATTTCCTAAGATCAGAGGTCATATAACCAACATCAACTAAGCCACCAATCGAGTTTGAGTTGAGAAGATCTACTAGAGAACGTCAACCTTCTCAAAGTGTGTTTATACTAGGAGGTGGTGAATCTGTTTTTTTGCATGGCTACACAATTGTAGATATCGTAGATGATGTTGATTCTAGAAAATCTACTTCTAGTTATATGATCACGTTTGCAGGGAGAATTGTGTCTTGACAATCAAGATTACAAAAATATGTTGCTTTATCTGCTGCTGAAGCTAAGTATATTGTAGCAACTGAAGCTTCTAAAGAACTCGTATGGATGACAAAAGTACTACATGAGTTAGGCCTGAAGCAAGATAAGTTTGTGTTATTGTGTGATAGTCTAAGTGTGATCCGTCTCAACAAAAATCCGACTGTTCATGCAAAGTCGAAACATATTGAAGTGTGGTATCATTGAATATCTGAGAGTTACTTTAGAATACTCATTTTAGTGGAAGGTTGTTGTTATTGGTAATCGATGTTACCTATTTTTATTAGACTAGGTCATGTAGTTTTTATTCTTTTAATTTAAGGGATGTTTTTCACGTAAAAATGGTGTTTGTTTTATATTGAATTTTCTGTCAATTATCATTACTATGTGGAATTATATTTTCTTTTCAATCATTTATCTGCACACATGAGAGGAAAATATTGCACATTACTGAGATAATTATCACTAGTTTTTCTCAACAAACATTGAGGTAGTTGATTAATTTTCTAATAATTTCTTCCTAACAAAACAATTATGTATTAATTGTGTATGTAAAAAAAATGTGATGCCTTAACCCAATTTCACTTGATGATATCATGTTCTTTATGATTTTTATATTTTGCTCCATTAATTATTTTCAACTAAGAAAAAAACAATTTACTTTAACTAGTGAGAAAAGAGAAAGCAAATCACAACAAAGAAAACGATGAAAATCTTCAACTGATGAGGTTCTAGGATACATAGAGACATGTAGCATCCTTATTTGGAACTTCCATATCATATAGTAAAATAAAATGGAGAAATTGGACAAGAAAATGTTGTTAAAAACTTCAGCCGCCACAAATATGACTTTTCTGCCTGTTTTTTTTTTTATTTTGTGGTAGCTTTTGGCTGTCACACAAACCAGATTTCCTGTATATTTAGAAAGCCATATAAAAATTTGTTCAGACTTCGAGTGTGCATGGTTATGGGATCCAATAAGCTTGAATTTGGTGATCTATAATTAAATAGGGTTGTAAGCACATTGAAGAATAATATTATTAAAAGTAATTTGTCTTGCATAATCCATCCTATAAACCACATGCAAAATGAATCTGTTTTAATTACAAATATATTTAACCATATTAACTATATTCATTGGAAGTGTTTTGACTCTTACAACATTTGAGGACTTATTCTAAAAACTAAGGGAATATTTTAGAATTTGCATAAATTCGCTAAGCGAATTCAGTCCTAAGATCAACATGGTTCCTTTAGCGTAAACTTGTTTAGCAAACTTGACAGATTTAGAAAAGTTTGACCATGCATTGGATTTACTAAGCAAATTTTACGGATTTTGAAATGTTCCTTGTAGTTATTATGTGTGTTTATTTTGTAGTGTTCTTTAATTTAGATTCAAATTGTATTGTGAATGGTTGATTGATTAATAAACTTCATGTTGCGATGTTCATTCATTTAATTGAAACTGATACTATACTTTTATTATGTTCAAATTTCTTGCATGTTGCGATATTATGGTTACACTAAAGAATCATTTAATTTAGACACCACAAAATCAAATAAAAAAAATATAGTGGTTTCGGTAAAAAAAAAAAAAACTATAGTAGTTTCTATTTTGATGTCTATTTTTCTGAGAACGATTAAGTTTTAATATTAGAAGAAATTTTATTGACATTTCTTAAGTTCTCTTACACTAATACCTCTTTTAAAAAACACTCATCTCATCTATATAATTTGGTTTTCACAACTTTGTCATAATTAATAATTAGTCCTTTTGTTTTTTTTTCAACATATATATATATAATTAAATTTAACTACTTCCACACATTCAATCAAATTCATATGTAAAAGTTTCCTTCAAATTATACGACAATCACAATTTTAGATTTTACTTTTAGAACATCAGTCTATATTCATCCGCATAAATATAAAGAAGATAAAAAATAAATATCTAATGAAATTAGAAGAGTAATTTTAGAAAAAAAATATAAATATGACACATATTTATAACAATTAATGTTGAATATTTAATTTGTCATTTATAATATTTTAATGTTGATTAAGGGAAAACAAAGTACAACTTTGTCATAAGAACCCGAGTGACCTTTATTAGAAAGTAAATGAGCACAATGATTTATATCCATGTAGATATGATAAATGTAAGTTCTCTATTTGGAGAGCTTTAAGATGAATGCAACCACTTCACATATTATAAAAGAAACAACAAGTTTTCATAATGCATTGCGAAAGTTGATATTATTTTTTTTTTCTTCTACATTTTTGAAACTTTTTTTTAAGAAAAAAGTTAGAAAAAATATTATTATTATTATTATAATTAATAACAATATCACTAATGGCCGTTACAACTAACTTTGACATGATTTGAATAAATTTAGAGTTACAATATCAAACACTTACAACTAAAATGCACCTTAGGAATAACACTTATGGTGGTCGATAACATATTATTTGATTCAATCAATATTTTTATGTGCATAAGACTTTTGGAGTAGTGGATTTAATTGTTCCATGAACATTTTGGCAAATAGATTTGACCTCATTTCCCTCTTGAGAAGAGACAATATTAATTTGATCCAATATAATATTGGAACAAACCAAGGAGCTGCAATCTAGTTTAATAGCGATGTCGCTAGCTGAAGTTCCCGAAATTCTACGAAATGTTACATCACTCACTAGTACATCTGAATCCTATAATAATTTCCACAAAATTAAAAATATAAATATAACTAAACTTATTATTGTAAATGTAATAAATTATTATTGCTGAAACGAAAATATTTATGTTTACCTTTGTATTTGCAAGATTAGGGTCATAGTGTTGGTCTATAATCGATTGCTTGACTCAGAATTAGAGTTTTCACTAAGTACATCGATTGGGAAATCGATTACTTAAAAGGTTTTTAGTGAAACCTAAACTCTGGGTTTAAACCAATCGATTGGATAATCGATTATCACGTCAATTGGAAAATCAATTTTGTTACTTATAGAGCCAAGCTAATTCTTTGCTAATCGAGTGGCAAATCGATTCAGAAAACCTTTTTCATCAGACTTGGCCTCTATAACCAACCAATCGATTGAACAATCGATTGGGACATCAATTGAGAAATCGAGTTGTTAAGTCACAAAGACAACCACTTATTGAACCAATCGAATGGCAAATCGATTGTGAAAAAGTTTTTTTATCAGACTGAGCCTCTGTGATAAATCAAATTGATTGAGACATCAATTGAAATTTGTTTCTAAACTTGCAAGATATATACTAATCGATTGGGTAATAGATTGAAAAAATGAAATGCTTAATCATATATCAGAAACAAGTCTATAGTCGATTGGCACATTGATTTTCAACTAAATGGCTGAGCCACTATAACAAGCCAAATCGATTGGAGGAAAACATCTGAATCACTGAAACCAGTACAATCGGTTGACGAATCGATTGAAGCAAAATGTTTGAGTCACTGTGATCAGTTCAATCAATTGGCAAATCGATTAGATTAAAGTTTTGTGTTACATCAACCAACTACCAAATCGATTATGAGTAAATATGAGTCGATTGTGTAATCGATTGTTTTGATCTCGTTGCTTGAACAAAACACCTATAAATCGATTACTCAATCGATTCTGATATGAACATGCTTCTGTTTCTGATTTAGGCATTAAAAGAATCGATTGGCAAATCAATTCATTCATATATTTTCAAGAACAAAGAAAAACAAGAAACACGATAATCGATTGGGCAATCGATTAAGATGTTTTTAAATCTTTATAAAATCGATTGCGGAATCGATTTGACTGTTGTTTTTCTTAAACATATATAAGCTGACTCAAATGACTTTTTCTCATAACTTTGATATAACTTTGATACAACTTTGATATAACTTTGATACAACTTTGATATAATTTTGAGATACCTTTGAATAACTTTTGACACACTTGAAACAATTATTTTCACAACACTTTGAGAGAAATAATTCAATTGGAAAATCCTTATAGTGTGAATGTCATAGTGTGATTGAGTCGCCTTTTTGAATGATCTTTGATCTTTTATCATTTATGTAAACAACAACTATAAAGAAAATTCTGTAAAAACCCAGAATACAAACTGCTGGCTATCTTCGTTGGTGAGGGTATTCATCAAGAAGAAGTCTCATCGTTATCTTGGGAGAGTTTGGCGATTAACTCGAGGGATACAGTGGCTGTGTGATGGAAGCGAGAAGAGTTGGATAGATAGGCCTTGTGTAAGCTGGACAATCTGTAAAATATACTCTAGACGATTCTATTGGAAAAAGGCTGTAATCGGTTCGATTTCAGGACTGAATGTAGGCTGTCATACTAACAGATGAACCAGTATAAATCTTGGTGCACAATTCTCTTACCTTTTCTCTTTATTTCAATATTGCATGAAAGCTTTATCTTGAATGTATGTGTTAGCAAAATTCTGTCTTGATTGATATTTTGAATGAGCATTGTATGTGTACACTTGTATTGTTTTACATGAAATCTTTGGTCCTGAATAAATCCTATAAATTGACTATCTTGTTAAGGTTAGAATTTATCACGTTTGAATTGGAATAATATTGATGACGTTAGTTTCGATATTAATTTCAATACTTAGGAAAAATTGGATTACTTTACTTATAACCTTGCATAAAATTTCCTAAGATCAGAGGTCATATAACCAACATCAACTAAGCCACCAATCGAGTTTGAGTTGAGAAGATCTACTAGAGAACGTCAACCTTCTCAAAGTGTGTTTATACTAGGAGGTGGTGAATCTGTTTTTTTGCATGGCTACACAATTGTAGATATCGTAGATGATGTTGATTCTAGAAAATCTACTTCTAGTTATATGATCACGTTTGCAGGGAGAATTGTGTCTTGACAATCAAGATTACAAAAATATGTTGCTTTATCTGCTGCTGAAGCTAAGTATATTGTAGCAACTGAAGCTTCTAAAGAACTCGTATGGATGACAAAAGTACTACATGAGTTAGGCCTGAAGCAAGATAAGTTTGTGTTATTGTGTGATAGTCTAAGTGTGATCCGTCTCAACAAAAATCCGACTGTTCATGCAAAGTCGAAACATATTGAAGTGTGGTATCATTGAATATCTGAGAGTTACTTTAGAATACTCATTTTAGTGGAAGGTTGTTGTTATTGGTAATCGATGTTACCTATTTTTATTAGACTAGGTCATGTAGTTTTTATTCTTTTAATTTAAGGGATGTTTTTCACGTAAAAATAGTGTTTGTTTTATATTGAATTTTCTGTCAATTATCATTACTATGTGGAATTATATTTTCTTTTCAATCATTTATCTGCACACATGAGAGGAAAATATTGCACATTACTGAGATAATTATCACTAGTTTTTCTCAACAAACATTGAGGTAGTTGATTAATTTTCTAATAATTTCTTCCTAACAAAACAATTATGTATTAATTGTGTATGTAAAAAAAATGTGATGCCTTAACCCAATTTCACTTGATGATATCATGTTCTTTATGATTTTTATATTTTGCTCCATTAATTATTTTCAACTAAGAAAAAAACAATTTACTTTAACTAGTGAGAAAAGAGAAAGCAAATCACAACAAAGAAAACGATGAAAATCTTCAACTGATGAGGTTCTAGGATACATAGAGACATGTAGCATCCTTATTTGGAACTTCCATATCATATAGTAAAATAAAATGGAGAAATTGGACAAGAAAATGTTGTTAAAAACTTCAGCCGCCACAAATATGACTTTTCTGCCTGTTTTTTTTTTTATTTTGTGGTAGCTTTTGGCTGTCACACAAACCAGATTTCCTGTATATTTAGAAAGCCATATAAAAATTTGTTCAGACTTCGAGTGTGCATGGTTATGGGATCCAATAAGCTTGAATTTGGTGATCTATAATTAAATAGGGTTGTAAGCACATTGAAGAATAATATTATTAAAAGTAATTTGTCTTGCATAATCCATCCTATAAACCACATGCAAAATGAATCTGTTTTAATTACAAATATATTTAACCATATTAACTATATTCATTGGAAGTGTTTTGACTCTTACAACATTTGAGGACTTATTCTAAAAACTAAGGGAATATTTTAGAATTTGCATAAATTCGCTAAGCGAATTCAGTCCTAAGATCAACATGGTTCCTTTAGCGTAAACTTGTTTAGCAAACTTGACAGATTTAGAAAAGTTTGACCATGCATTGGATTTACTAAGCAAATTTTACGGATTTTGAAATGTTCCTTGTAGTTATTATGTGTGTTTATTTTGTAGTGTTCTTTAATTTAGATTCAAATTGTATTGTGAATGGTTGATTGATTAATAAACTTCATGTTGCGATGTTCATTCATTTAATTGAAACTGATACTATACTTTTATTATGTTCAAATTTCTTGCATGTTGCGATATTATGGTTACACTAAAGAATCATTTAATTTAGACACCACAAAATCAAATAAAAAAAATATAGTGGTTTCGGTAAAAAAAAAAAAAACTATAGTAGTTTCTATTTTGATGTCTATTTTTCTGAGAACGATTAAGTTTTAATATTAGAAGAAATTTTATTGACATTTCTTAAGTTCTCTTACACTAATACCTCTTTTAAAAAACACTCATCTCATCTATATAATTTGGTTTTCACAACTTTGTCATAATTAATAATTAGTCCTTTTGTTTTTTTCAACATATATATATATATATAATTAAATTTAACTACTTCCACACATTCAATCAAATTCATATGTAAAAGTTTCCTTCAAATTATACGTCAATCACAATTTTAGAGTCTTTTTCATCAGACTTGGCCTCTGTAACCAACCAATTGATTGAACAATCGATTGGGACATCAATTGAGAAATTGAGTTGTTAAGCCACAAAAACAACCACTTATTGAAACAATCGATTGGCAAATTGACTGTGAAAAAGTTTTTTATCAGACTGAACCTCTGTGATAAATCAAATCGATTGAGACATCAATTGAAATTTGTTTCTAAACTTGCAAGATATATACTAATCGATTAGGTAATCGATTGAGAAAATGAAATGCTTAATCATATATCAGAAACAAGTCTATAGTCGATTGGCACATTGATTTTCAACTAAATGGTTGAGCCACTGTAACAAGCCAAATCGATTGGAGGAAAATATCTGAATCATTGAGACCAGTACAATCGATTAGATTAAAGTTTTGTGTTACATCAGCCAACTGCCAAATCGATTTTGAGTAAATACGAGTCGATTGTGTAATCAATTGTTTTGATCTCGTTGCTTGAACAAAACACCTATAAATCGATTACTCAATCGATTCTGATATGAACATGCTTTTGTTTCTGATTTAAGCATTAAAAGAATCGATTGGCAAATCGATTCATTCATATATTTTCAAGAACCAAGAAAAACTAGAAACACGATAATCGATTGGGCAATCGATTAAGATGTTTTTAAATCTTTATAAAATTGATTGTGGAATCGATTTGACTGTTGTTTTTCATAAACATATATAAGCTGACTCAAATCACTTTTTCTCGTAACTTTGTTATAACTTTGATAAAACTTTGATATAACTTTGATACAACTTTGATATAATTTTGAGATACCTTTGAATAACTTTTGACACACTTGAAACAATTATTTTCACACACATTTTCACAACACTTTGAGAGAAATAATTCGTTTGGAAAATCCTTATAGTGTGAATGTCATAGTGTAAATCTATAAACAACACTGTAAAGAAAATTCTGTAAAAACCCAATATAGAAACTGGTGGCTATCTTCGTTGGTGAGGGTGTTCATCAAGATGAAGTCTCATCGTTATCTTGGGAGAGTTTGGCGATTAACTCGAGGGATACGGTGGCTTTGTGATAGAAGCAAGAAGAGTTGGATAGATAGGCCTTGTGTAAGCTAGGCAATCTGTAAAATATACGTTAGACGATTCTATTGGAAAAAGGCTGAAATCGGTTTGATTTCAGGACTGGATGTAGGCTGTCATACTGACAGCTGAACCAGTATAAATCTTGGTGCATAATTCTCTTACCTTTTCTCTTTATTTCAATATTGCATGAAAGCTTTATCTTGAATGTATGTGTTCGCAAAATTTTGTCTTGATTGATATTTTGAATGAGCATTGTGTGTGTACAGTTGTATTGTTTTACATGCAATCTTTGGTCCTGAATAAATCCTGTAAATTGAAAATCTTGTTAAGTTTAGAATTTATCACGTTTGTATTGGAATAATATTGATCACGTTGGTTTCGATATTAATTTCAATACTTAGGAAAAATTGGATTACTTTACTTGTAACCTTGCATAAAATTTCCTAAGATCAGAGGTCGTATAACCAACAATTGGCATCAAGAGCCTGACTTTTTTTTAGAGTAACTCTCATAAAAGAAAATGACTTATGTAGAATTTCTGGGAGAAGATGCATCTTTGGCCAGGCCCCCTGCTTTTAATGGGTTTGCCTACATGTATTGGAAAGAACGTATGTTGATCTTTATAGAAGCATGTAGTTTAGATGTATTAGAAGTTGTACTAGAGGGTCCCTATGTGCCTAGCATAGCTGGTGCAGGTGAAACTTTAATAGTAAAATCCAGATCAGATTGGTCTGAGGATGACAAGAAAAAGGTAGGATACAATGCTAAGGCTAAAAACATAATTACATCTGCATTATCCGCTGACGAATTTTTCAGGGTGTCTTACTGCAAATCTGCCAAGGAGATGTGGGACACATTGCAACAAACTCATGAGGGTAAAACCGATGTAAAGAGTATGAATTGTTCAACATGAAGAAAGAGGAATCTATTAATGATATACAGACAAGATTCATTCACATAGTCAACAATCTACATGCCCTTGGTAAGGTAATTGACAATGATCAGCAAATCAGCAAGGTGATGAGGTGCTTGACTAGAGAATGGAAGCCAAAGATCACTGCCATAGCAGAATCAAAAGACCTAAGAAGCCAATCTGTGTCTAATGGCTAACCCGAATTCAGACTTTGAAAATGAAGTAAGTTCTAACTCTAATTCTTCATATGATGAACTTCATAATGCTTTTAATGAACTTCATGATGAGTATGTTAGTACAATCAAACTGTTAATTAGTACTAAGAAGTTGTTAGAAGAAAAATGCATGCTTTATGATGAAAATGGAGTCATAACTAGGAACAAAGCTAGACTAGTTGCCAAAGGTTATAGTCAAGAAGAGGGAATAGATTATGGTGAAACCTATGCCCCTGTAGCTAGACTAGAAGCCATTAGAATCCTGCTGGCTTATGCTTGTATAATGGACTTTAAACTTTATCATATGGATGTGAAAAGTGCATTTCTCAATTGTGATATCCAAGAGGAAGTTTTTGTTAGCCAAACACCAGGATTTGAAAATCCTGGTTTTCCAAATCATGTCTGTAAACTAACAAAAGCCCTCTATGGGTTGAAACAAGCTCCAAGAGCTTGGTATGAGAAACTAAGCAATTTCCTCATTGAACAAAACTTTTTAAGAGGAAATGTGGACAAGACACTTTTTATTAAAAAGAATGGAAAAGACATCTTGCTGGTCCAAGTATATGTTGACGACATAATATTTGGATCCACAAATAATAAGCTGTGCAAAGATTTTGAAAACATGATGCAAGCTAGATTTGAAATGTCAATGATGGGAGAGCTATCTTTCTTCTTGGGATTTCAAATAAACCAAAGCAAGAATGGCATTTTCCTAAGCCAAACCAAATACTGTAATGATTTATTAAAGAAATTTGGTTTTGATAAGTTTAAATCCATTGATACACCTATGAGCCAAACCTGCTATTTAGATAGAGATGAGAAGGGAAAACCAGTAAATGCAACATTGTTTAGGGGAATGATAGGATCTCTACTATACCTTACAGCTAGTAGGCCTGATATAATGTTTAGTGTATGCATGTGTTCTAGATACCAAGCAAACCCAAAGGAGTCACATCTAAGTGCAGTCAAGAGGATCTTTTGATATCTTATAGGAACCAAAAATTTAGGATTGTGGTATCCTAAGGGATCTACCTGCACTCTAGTTGGTTACTCAGATTCTAACTTTGCTGGATGTAAACTAGATAGGAAAAGTACCTCAGGTACTTGTTACTTATTAGGAAACTCCCTAGTTTCTTGGCATAGCAAGAAACAAACTAGCATTGCATTATCCACCGTTGAGGCTGAGTATATTGCAGCTGGAAGCTATTGCGCTCAAATTCTCTGGATGAAACAGCATCTCTGTGATTTTAGGGTTGATCTAGGAGTTGTACCTATCATGTGTGATAACACAAGTGCAATCAGCATCACCAAAAATCCTGTGATGCATTCTAGAACCAAACACATAGAGATAAGGCACCACTTTATAAGACATCAATATCAAAATGGGAACATAAAGCTTGAATATGTCAACACATCTGATCAGTTAGCTGACATTTTCACCAAAGCTTTACCCAAGGATAACTTTTCCCTTATTAGAATGAGACTAGGAATCATAGATCATGATGAAATCTGATTCCTATGACAAACAAATCGATTGTAACATCGATTATCCTGTGATTACACAGACAATTAGCTTTATGAAATCGATTGCAACATCGATTTATGACATACAGTGTTTGAATGGTCAAATTCAGAAATTCGAACATCGATTGGATAATCAATGTGTACATGTTGACTTCTGTTTTTACTGAAGTAGTCATCAAATCAATCGACTGCTAAATCCACTGATGTCTTGGATAACTGTTTAAAGAATCGATTGAATAATCGATTCATTTTTCCCCAGAATTCAAGTGGGAGAAACTTTGCAAAACTCTAGCCCGAGCGTCGATTTGGGAATCGATTAGAACAATATTTTTAAACCTGCACTTAATTAAATCGATTTGGAAATCGCTGCTGAGATTAGCCTTTTTTTTCGAACTGTTATGCAAATTGATTTGGGACATCGATTTAGTAACTAAAACAATCAATTTAGGCATCGATTATAAATATGACCGTTGCAAATTTTTTACTAGCCGTTGAAAGGCAACAATGACTAAATCGATTCCATTTCCCCATCAATGGTAACCCAATTGATTGACCAATCGATTTACGTGTGCTCAAGTTTAAAAGGAACAGTTCACTAATCGATTCTGAACAATTCATTCAAGCCCTAAATCGATTTTACACTCTTTTTTCTGCAAATTTCTCAAACTCCTCTACAGTTTCTCACATCTCTTTTCCTTCTAAACTCTCTCTGATACATTGATACATTGCACTCACAAAATCTCGTAAATCTTACAATGGCTCGTGTCAAACAAACTTCATACAAATCTCCATCACCATCATCTTCATCTAGTGGGAGAACCCCTTCACCACCACCCACATCTAAAACAGTTTCAGTCCCAACTCATAAAATATTGGCTAAAGACAAAGGAAAGGTCATAGCCATAGATCAAGGAAAGATCAAAAAGCGAAAAGAGCCTCCAACTAAGAAGTTATTGGCTGATGCTATGAAGGATATAGCTCAGAAAAAGAAGAAAACAGTTTCTTCTCCTCCTCCAAAGAAGACTCAATCTGCTAAAGATAAACAACCTAAAGACCTTGACCTACCACCTGCCTTCCTAAAACAAAAAATCCATGAAGCACGAACCATGGATTTTACTTACTTTGATTCAGATGGTTTTTCATTTCAAAATCACTTGAGGTTTCATGGTTTGGAAGACATTTTTTCCTGCTCCATCAACACTTATCCAAGGCTGATTCGAGCCTTCTACTCAACCTTCCAACTCACTGATATTGGATTCAAGGCTGAAGTTAAAGGCAAGAGAATCTCAATGACATTTGACGAATTCTCAAGCTTGTCTGGACTCCCCTTTCATGGCAAATCAATTAATGGAAGTTCTGAAGCCGATTCTGCTGATGAAGACTGGGAAGCATCTATGGATAGGCACACTGTTGTACAAAACCTGATGGTCGATGGTTTTGTGGAAACAATTTCACTGCCAATAGGTCAAATGAAGGTCCGACAACGGATGCTTATGTACGCTCTAACCCGGATGCTCGTACCACGATCCGGCAACCACGTCGTTGTCCAAAAGTTGGAAATCATTCTGTAGTGGGGTCTACGCAAAGAGCTCAACATGACCTGGGCATGGATCATGCTGAAGTATATGATGGAAGCAGCACAGGGCAAGCTGGTGCTTCCCTACCCACAGATGGTCACGAAGATTCTGAGACATTTTAAAGTGTCCATTGTCAATGAAGAATCTTCCAAAACCACCCTCACTTTTGGTGAATCAATTGTAAACCAAATGCAATTGAAAAGGGTGAACGGCATTTGGACAAGACCTCATCCCAATGCTGAACAAACTCAGCCAAATGTGGAGCAAGCTGAGCTAGTTGAAGCCCACTTTGGTATTTTAGCCAAGCTGCTGGAGTTTATGTAAACTCAGGCAGCTCACAATGCTAAAATGGACGCATCCAATGAAAGAATGGAAGCCGCTCTGAGCAAGATTCAAGCTACTCTGAATACCATTGTTCAGGATGTGGACATAATCCAGGAACACTTAGGCCTGAAACTGTCTTTTGAAGATGTTGCTGATATAGGCCGACAAGCAACAGAAGATCTAAATCCAACCAACTTAGATAGTGATGAACCTCATGGTGAGGAGACACCTGTTGAGGATAATACAGCGGTCTCTACCTCTCCCATAGATAATAATGAGGAACAATCCTAGTTTTGGTGTTTAGGATTTTAGTTTCTTTGTTGTTTTGTAATGTTCTGGTATTGCTTGTAACATTTGTTTTTAAATGAAATATATTTTTAACTATTCTCACCTTTTTTATACCTTTTTGCATTCAATGACAAAGGGGGAGAAAATGTTACGAATTTAAACTTGTGTTTCCTATCCTGCTCAGATACTATGTGTTACAGCTCAGATACCATGTGCTACAAATTTTGATTAATTCTAAATTCTGTTCAGATACAGTTTGCTATATGCTATTTGTTCTGATACCAGTTATTTATGTTCTGATACAATGTACTAATGTGCTACTAAATTGATCTGCATGTGTTGATACCATTACTAATCATGTGCTGATACCGCTGCATAACTGTTAAATCTTGTGATAACTAGGATACTGTAGCATATGATATAGTTAACTCTGATTGCTTTGGTTGAAATAACTCTGATACTGTACATTGTAACAAAATCTGATGTTGCTATAGTTTTTTATATATAGCTCTGATACTGCATGCTCTGATACTGCATGCATG
This sequence comes from Cicer judaicum, assembly GCA_037974835.1. Lineage (NCBI taxonomy): Eukaryota > Viridiplantae > Streptophyta > Magnoliopsida > Fabales > Fabaceae > Cicer > Cicer judaicum. The sequence goes on from JBBPBS010000858.1 coordinate 2,070,841, forward strand.
CTAAATCCCAGGGGGAGCTTTCAAATTTTTATAATTATAATGTTGAGTCTTGAAATGTAAACATCAAGTTGAAAATTGCATGCTTGTCATTTAATCAAAAAGAGGGAGATTGTTAGACATAAGTCCTCCTATTTTGACATAATTAACAAACATACAATGTTCATGCATCATTTGATAAAACTAACAGTTCGAACTGAGTTACATTTCAAGAAAATCAAGTAAACACTATACCCTTGGACACAAAGCTTGGAACACAAGGAATCAAGCAAAAAGTAGAGAATGAGATGGAGAAAGATGCAATTCTATCTAGTGTCTATAGTGGTTATAGTAGTTACTTAGTAGACTCATCCATGTGATTTCATGCTTAAGTATTTGCCATATTAAAAGTAAAATCTTTAAATAAACAAGTAAACAAATTGATTAGCAAGTCTATTGCTAAGTCCATTGTGCAATCGATTGCTTGACTCAGAATTAGAGTTTTCACTAAGTACATCGATTGAGAAATCGATTACTTAAAGGTTTTTAGTGAAACCTGAACTCTGGGTTTAAACCAATCGATTAGCACGTCAATTGGAAAATCATTGAGGTAGTTGATTAATTTTCTAATAATTTCTTCCTAACAAAACAATTATGTATTAATTGTGTATGTAAAACAAATGTGATGCCTTAACCCAATTTCACTTGATGATATCATGTTCTTTACGAAAACAATTTACTTTAACTAGTGAGAAAAAAGAAAGCAAATCACAACAATGAAAAGGATGAAAATCTTCAACTGGTGAGGTTCTAGGATACATAGAGACATGTAGCATCCTTATTTGGAACTTCCATATCATATAGTAAAATAAAATGGAGAAATTGGACAAGAAAATGTTGTTAAAAACTTCAGCCGCCACAAATATGACTTTTCTGCCTGTTTTTTTTCTTTCGTGGTAGCTTTTGGCTGTCACACAAACCAGATTTCCTGTATATTTAGGAAGCCATATAAAAATTTGTTCAGACTTCGAGTGTGCATGGTTATGGGATCCAATAAGCTTGAATTTGGTGATCTATAATTAAATAGGGTTGTAAGCACATTGAAGAATAATATTATTAAAAGTAATTTGTCTTGGATAATCCATCCTATAAACCAAATGCAAAATGAATCTGTTTTAATTACAAATATATTTAACCATATTAACTATATTCATTGGAAGTGTTTTGACTCTTACAACATTTGAGGACTTATTCTAAACACTAAGGGAATATTTTAGAATTTGCATAAATTCGCTAAGCGAATTCAGTCCTAGGATCAACATGGTTCCTTTAGCATAAACTTGTTTAGAAAACTTGACAGATTTAGAAAAGTTTGACCATGCATTGGATTTACTAAGCAAATTTTACGGATTTTGAAATGTTCCTTGTAGTTATTATGTGTGTTTATTTTGCAGTGTTCTTTAATTTAGATTCAAATTATATTGTGAATGGTTGATTGATTAATAAACTTCATGTTGCGATGTTCATTCATTTAATTGAAAATGATAAGATACTTTTATTATGTTCAAATTTCTTGCATGTTGCGATGTTCATTCATTTGATATTGTAACTCTACATTATTTTCTAGATAAGTAATGTGTGATATTATGGTTACACTAAAAAATCATTTAATTTAGACATCACAAAATCAAATAAAAAAAATATAGAGAAAAGGTAGAGAAATGCAATGCATATAGAGGTGTTTATTAGAACTAAATCATTGACTCAATAATCCAAATCAGTTAAATTGGTTTAATTTTTCTATGTTCAATTTTATACCAAATCAATTAAACAAAACTTATATTACATTAGGTACATATCCATTTCCCGTCATTCAAAATTTATCACCACAGTTTGAATCAGACTATTATATTTTATTATTATTTATGTTATTTCACACTATATTCATTGGGGGGGCATATCAAATTAGAGGAAATTTATAATGAGGGATAATTATTATAGTCATTCATCAAATCATCATGAATGGTGAAGATTAAAACAATCTCAATGTAATAATTATTTCTTCAATGAAGAATCAATAAGATGATGTATTAGTTCATCGATACTCTCATTTCACAAGTATTTTTTAGTTTATAATATTAATAAATAAAATATACAAAATGAATACAGTGAAATTGAATAATCAATAAATTTTAATAGGAAAATAAAAATTTAAATAGTCTCTAAACAATAACATTATTTATTATTTGTTGTAGCAAAGAAAAGTTACATTTTTTTAACTTTTTTTATTTTGTTTCTCACATATGGAGACTACTAACGATAACACATTAATTCTATAATAAGGAAGGGATACTTGAAATAGTATTTCTAACAATTCCATGTGCATTTTTTCAAAGATCGTAAGTTTTTCTTTTTGTTTGGGTAGAGACAATGTTATTTTGATCTAAAAGAATGTTTATAGAACTATAGGAGCCACAATCAAAGCTAATTGCAGCATCACTAGTAGAAGTTCCAACAAATCTTCGATATGTCACATACCTCAGTTGCACATTTTAAACCTAATAATCTTCAATATATAACTATGGTATTAATTATTATATTATTGTATACTCTTTCTATGATAAATTATAAACAAAAAATTGTACATACTACACTTTTTATTAATGTTTTATTACAAAGGAAATATACAAAACAAGCTATTAGTGAAATACAATTTGGAAATGACAAAATATTATTAGAAGAACAATATAGAGTGAAATGCAAATTATAAAAATACTATATTTCTGATCTATAATTATTGGGTTGTAATCACATTGAAGTATAATCATTTTAAAAGTAATTTGTCTTGGATAATCCATCCTATAAACCAAATGAAAAATAAATATGTTTATATTACAAATATATTTAACCCTATTAACTATATTCATCGGAAGTGTTTTGATTCTTATTTCATTTGTAGTCTTAATAAAGGTGTAATTATGAACATTAATATTTAAAACAATGTCACGAGCTCTATTTTTATAAAGGATTCCAACACCGATTAATTCATATAGTATATTTACATGATATTAATGATACAGGTGATTACGTGTACATTATAAGACTTAAAAGTGTTAGTCAACACTAAAAATTTAGATGTCAATTCTACTATATAATTCCTTTGCACTCTAATTCTTTTTTAAATAAAAATTAAATCCTTTTATATTTGTTTAACAAAAAATTTCATTTAAACCACAATATAAAGAATATATATATATATCTGAAAATTATTTTTACAATATTTATGACCTAGTCTTGAATCCTACAAATTTGGGAATAGTTCATTCACATACGACTATAGTGTAGTTAAGAGCGGTAGAACAAGATTATGAACAAGATTATGAACAATATTTATGAACAATATTTATGAACAAGATTATGAACCTCCTCTAGAGTAGTTAAGAGCGGTAGAACTGGAGGCCAAATGTATCATGCCCTATGAGGAACCTATAGAAATTGTTAATCTAGGGACATAAGAAAGAAAGAAATTAAGGTTAAATGAGTTGTCATAAGCTGTCTTGAAGCTTATAAATAAAGCTTCACGATGAAGAACAAATCAGAATTCAAAGTTCCAAGCATAACATCACTCATTCAAATCATACTTGAGCTTCTAAAATCATTCTAAGTTGCAGTTCAATTTCTTTGTGTGATATTAGAATCAGTGATTATTGAGTTATTGTATTTAGAATTTATTTCTCAAACAAGAGTTGAGCAATACCTAGATTCTAACATTCTCAAAATCATTACTTTGTAACTCAAGGCTATATTCTTAACATAGCTTGAGTAGTTGAAATCCTTTTATGATTTAGGCTACAAATGTGCAAGTGAGCTTTGTGACATATAGAGAATTTAGAGGAACTTCTGATAGTGATGTTGCTATCAACTTAGGTTATGGATCCTCGACAACTTATTTCAACACTATATTGGTTCAAAATAATATTGTTTAGGGTAAACCAAGAGGGAAAGCTTCATTTACCTGTAGGAATTTTCCATGGAACAGTTAGAAATACTATTCGATATGTCCCTTGCCTAATGAAATAATTTAATTGTTCTCCATATGTCAAAAACTAAATTAAAAATGTATCATTAATCAAATCACAAGCAATAAAAAAAAAATTCTCTTAAATTATGACATTCACAATCCAAAATCATGATTAGAATATCATGCATTTTCATAATCACACAATCATTTGTAATGAAAAATATATATTAAGTATAATTTAAAGTCAAAGTAATACACCAAATAAATATTACTCAAAAACCAAACACCATCAAACTCCTAACAAAACAATTATGTATTAATTATGTATGTAAAACAAATGTGATGCCTTAACCCAATTTCACTTGATGATATCATGTTCTTTATGATTTTTATATGTTGCTCCATTAATTATTTTCAGCTAAGAAAAAAACAATTTACTTTAACTAGTGAGAAAAAGAAAGCAAATCACAACAAATAAAAGGATGAAAATCTTCAACTGATGAGGTTCTAGGATACATAGAGACATGTAGCATCCTTATTTGGAACCTTGTAATAGATCAAGACTGATATGTGGAAATAGTGTGAAAACCAAAAAAGATATAGTTTTTAAGCACTTAGTAAAAAATATCACATTAGTGAGGACTGAGCATAACCCGTGTTGGATGAACCAAGATATATGTTTGTGCGATCTCTTTATCCCTATATCTATTTATTATTGTCTTACATTCAATTTTTATATTTATAAATTGATATTGCAGTTTTTCCACTAACCAAGAACGTTATTTCTTTATAACTAAGATCAATCTTGAGTTAAAATTTTCCGTATTTTATAAGGAATTTTTAAAAGGAGTAATTATAATTCAAACCCCCTTCCTTATAATTGACATTATTACTTCAAACTTTACCTTTGAAATTACAATATGAAACTCTTGCAACTAAATTCAGATCTCATACATTTCATTATTTGTTGAGTTTATATACATAGTAATATACTAATGCCATAGATACATATGTGTTGAATTTTGTGCAAATTTTTAGGTTACAAATGTGCAAGTGAGCTTTGTTACATATAGAGGATTTAGACGAACTTCTGATAGTGATGTTGCTATCAACTTAGTGTTTGGATCGTCGACAAGTTGTTTCAACTAAGATTTCCCATTTTTAATACTCGTTTAACTTTAACAATTTTGACGATAATCATTAGGTAAATGCATTCATTAAGAGATTCCTCATTCTTAATACTCATTCAACTCTAACAATTTTGACGATAATCATTAAGTAAATGCAGATATTAAGAGATTCTCCATTCTTAATACTCATTTAACTCTAACGATTTTCACTACAAACAATAAGTAAACAGAGATATTAAAAGATTCCCCATTTTAAATACTCGTTTAACTCTAATGATTTTCAAATTCCACACAGAACATACTCAGACATATTCTCAAATTTATAAGTATTAGTTACGAACACGTCAAACATGATCACCACAAATCATCACAATCCACAAATCAAACATATAAAACTTCATTTCCTCAAAACCACACATAAATGAGTTAAATTCATTTTCCACGAAACACTCATCAATATCACCAAAAACCCAACTCTAAAATTTAACCCATAAAAGCATTAAATTCATTTTCCCCAAATCAACACTTCAACCCTAACAAATTTCTTTTCCACACAACCACAAATAAGTCCCTAAATGCAAACTTAAAGTTTGGAAGGAGCCCTTACCTTAACATTAGTTTTAACGAGTGATTACGGTACCGCGAGTAATTCCAATAAAATCTCCGCTCGTGACGTCGCTTCCAAAGTTGGCTCACTAGCATCGTAGCATGGAGGTGAGCAACTTTCTCTCACCCACCAAGCCTTGGGTTTCTTTTCTTGAAGTAAAAGAAAACAAAGAAAGCAAAAGAAGAGAAGAAGGGAGAATGGGTTTTGCGAGGCAGTAGAGAGAGGAAGAAACGTTCTGTTTTCTTTCCTTTTCATTTTCCTTCGTTTTTCCCTCTATTTTCCTTCCTTTCTATTTCTTTCCTTTTTCCTTCCTTTCATTTTCTTTCTATATATATATATAACAAATATCTAAAAATATCTAGATATTTCATAAAATTACCATTTCACCCATCACTTCCCAAACCACTTTTTGTTAAAGTTATCTACCCTCGTCGTAACTCAATTGATTGATAAAATTTTCTGCAACCAGATATATTTTTAACAAAATTGCCTCGTATTAAATTCTTCGTAACGTAAATAAATTATTATCCGACAAATAATTTTAATATAATATCCAAAAACATATTTTTGGCATTTACCTCACTAATTACCAAAAACTGGGTTAAAAGCCTAAGAAATTCAACACAAAATACCCTTAAAGAGTATAATTTGGGATTTAAAAATTAAGGGTCTTACATTACTACCCCCCTAAAATTAGTTTCATCCTCGAAACTTAAAGTACGAGTAACAATCCACACTAGGTTTGTACTCAAATTCAACATATATGGCACAACTTGTTTCACCCAGCCTTCTCGAAGAAAGTGTTGTCTACCCCTTTTCATAGGGTGCTTAATAACTCTACACACATCCATAGTCGGTAAGGCTCGTCCATTCCATTCAACATGATTTTGTCTACTATCAACAAGAGATTAAGGATGATCAGTCCCTCAATTTGTCAATAAATAACCAACAACCATGATAGTGGCTTAGACGATCTTAACCGAACTGTAATAGCGCTCCTTGCAACTTACAACTGAGGTTATCCTAATGTACAAGCAATCAACAATCTTCTCAAAGTCCAATGAGTTTCCCTTATTTTTCTATAGCTTTGATCCTGTCGACTAAGTACAATTTCCCATAGCTATGTCACATAGTCTCATTTGTATCCACTTGGTACAAAACATCCATTTGGTACCAAATCAAAATACTAAGTATGACACCAACACACTGAGCACAAAACAATCACTACAGTCGAGGACTCCTAAATTTCTCCATTGTCCACAAATCCTCGATTTTTCTATAGTCTTACAACTACGTCAAACCGAAGTGTTCTTATTAGTATGTTATTCCAATTATAACTTTAATAATTCTATCCCCACATCTGCTTGGTGATCCAAGCTTCCTCAAATATTTTCGAAAACATGCCAAAGACTATACTACTTAGGACACACAACCTTCTTTTCAATTTAGTACTTCATTTCAAGATTCACATTTCCAACAAAATCCAACTTGAATTTAATTCACATATCAAGGTCTACATTTGTCTCATGCCTAACACCTCAAATTCACGCTTCACTAGAAAATTTCTTACATACTTCGTAATTATGCACAAACTCGAAAATAATTCTCCTACATCTACTGCCAAAATTCATTCTGATACTTCTTAATTTCGTTGTGTCGTTCATTTGCAACCTGATGATTATCCTTTCATTATGACAGGTCAAACGCGTTATATTCACTCCACCACTCCATTTGCAACCCCTATGACATGCACTCAAGTAATGCCTTTATATCATTGGCATACCTTTATAATAATAATGTCTGAATTATAGGTGAGATAATTCCTTTCCTGAATCTTTAATTGTCATAAGCTACATCTCTATGTGCTGCTCCAACAAATTTCTTGGCACATTTTCCAATATTTGGTTCACTTGCTGGATTCTTATTCCTTCTCAACCTTCACCGAGATACAAACTGAAAGAATCCTAACAATCGAATGTCCTAAAGAATTATTTCTCAAACGTTCCCCATAAGCATTTCCTAACAAATAATTATCTATAACTTCATCCTCATAAATTTTGCAGTAAAATATCTCAAAGACCCACATACCTTTCATTGTTCATCTAGTCACTAAAACACTCATTTTAAATCTCAACGCTTGATTTCCCAAGACCAACAACTAAATCATAAATCATTCGTTACATCTCTTCTTTTTCACTTTCTATCATTTAATAGGATTCTAAAATTTGATCCTCAAAATCGCCGAACACTTCCATCCTTAACATGAATTATTTATCACTTGCCTGCCTCAACTCCTTCGATTATGAAAGTTTTAAGCATTACTTGGTCCTCCATCCAACCTTGTGGATTTTAAATCATCAACTAAAAAAAATCAACCATCTTAGGGTCCCAAATAAAATCTCGAATAATCCTTCCGACCTATCAAAATATTAACATCCTCTTAGTAATTTCCATCCTTTAATAAACTCTCAAAACTTATATTACCGCAATTTCGAAGTATTCTCATGCTCGATACTTCAAATTCCACTTAATGGTAACATAGAGTTCAATACATCAAGGCTTAACTCATTATATTTTTCCGAACATTGCTCAAAATTCACACTTACGTGTCTATAGTTTCATCCAATATCACTATCCATACTTACTATCTCCTAAACCACAAAGAGATTTGTCACTTATCAACAAAAGATATATTCTCACTCTTGTAATCGTCGTGAGATTCATACTTGACAATCTGAGTCACAAATCTAGATTAACTCGAATGCTCCACTTTACCCCTCAAGGTATCGACTATTCCTCAAACTATACTTCACACTTACGTGTCTATAGTTTCATCCAATATCACTATCCATACTTACTATCTCCTAAACCACAAAGAGATTTGTCACTTATCAACAAAATATATATTCTCACTCTTGTAATCGTCATGAGATTCATACTTGACAATCTAAATCACAAATCTAGATTAACTCGAATGCTCCACTTTACCCCTCAAGGTATCGACTATTCCTCAAAGTGTACTTTATCTAACCAAGGTGGTATTTACCCCTAACGTGCAGTGCCCCTTAACTTCAATACAAGCCTCCTATTGGACACCTAAGCACCAAATTCTATTCCAAAAGGAAGCCTTGTCTTCTCAACATTTCCATGATGTTCACATCTCTTTGACAGTTATCAAACTTCATCCAGTTTCATCCTGAAATCTACCAGGAAAACATCTAATACTTTTCTTAATAAAAGTCTTCAACTTAGATCTTTACTTGAAATCCCTTATTAGTCTAATGTTAATCCATCCATATTTATCATCTTCGAGTTAACACCAACACATAGCTTTTGTGTCCTTGGTACCATTTCATAAATTCCATGCCGTCATGATTTGCTTCAACTCTGCCTGACAATCCGTCATCTCAAAGATCTTTTCCATTTCTTGAATCCACTAATCAGCTTTTCTTGAGTTCTCATCACCCTTGAACTTTGGATGATGGTAACAACGAAAATCTTTCAATCCTCTTGACTTAATAGCACAGATCTCTCTTTCCCTCTTCTCCAGATCCCGCAAAGTCGTTGCAGTTGTCTGTGCAACAACGAAAACATTCATGTTATTCGTAGCTTCAACCATTTGATCATCCCTACTGACGTTCATTCTAACAACTTCGTTTCTTCTTGAAGGTAGTGTTTCCCCAAAACCAACATCAAGAAGAGTGTCAACACCACTTCGGATAATTCCAAAACTAACTTTCAAATATATCAACACATAATAACTATCCCTGATCTGACAACTCAGACCAATTACCCCGACGCATGATCAGATAACGAGTCCCAACCTACAAGTTGACCTACAACCTAAACCAAGGGATCCACATCCCCAAAGAAATCCAAAACCAAAGCTCTGATACCACAATTGTAACACCTCGATCTTTAACAGCGCGACTATATTTTTTTTTTCAAAACAAATTAAAAAGAACAGAGAAATAAAGAAATATTTAAGTCGTACGCAATGACAAATAAGTCAACAGAATTTACATGCAGCGGAATAGTTTTTGAAATTCGAATCCAAAGTATTTACACATCAAAAAGTGGTACATGGATCCCATCATAATAAAATGTCAAGCTGACAATATTAGTATAGGTACAGTCTTCCAAATTAAAATAAACACATCCCAAAAGAAAGACATCTAGTCCCTATACGTCAACCTAATCTGATCATTCTACAAAAACTATACATCCCGAGTGATCTTCACGCGCCCCGCAAGATCCTCCTAACACAGCTCCAGTCAGGTGTGTCAAACTACATTCCCATCTACAGGGTACTAACCGGTAGGATGGTCTTGGTTCTCATCTGAGGGTAAAGCCCAGATTTCCACAATAGTTATAAAGGGTCACCAACCGAAATTAACAATTAACACATAACATTTATATTTTTAAATGCACAAAATAACCTTTCAACTTAGCATGCACCTTAAAAGGGTTTCTATATGCCAAACATGCATAAACAAGGTTGAAAAATGAAGTTTTTAACAAAACAACACTGTTGTATTCGAATACAGATGTATTCGAATACAAGGCTGTTTCAGCATTCAGTAGCAAAAACAGCATGTCTGTATTCGAATACAGCCTTCTGTATTCGACTACACAGCATGTCTGTATTCGAATACAGCCTTCTGTATTCGACTACACAGCATGTCTATATTCGAATACAGCCTTCTGTATTCAGTAGCAAAACAACATGTCTGTATTCGAATACAGCTTGCTGTATTTGAATACACATCAGACAGCAGCATAAAAACAGCAAAATTCGGCAAAATTCAGCTTTTTAAAGGGGTTCGAAACCAATCAACACTTACACACAATTTGTGAGGGTTTTATTCGTCCACAATATATTTATAAAGTTGGCAACAAAATAGTGTTTCTCTTGTAGTGCATGATGGGACACGTTTTTAGCATTGCAAATAGTGTGGCACTCCATTCTTCTACATCAACCCATGTTCTTGAAAAGGTATAAGTATATTAGTTTGACTTATTTAACTATGAGATTTGATCATGCATAATTGATTTGGAAGTAGTTGATTTGGAAAAATATTGTATATTTTCTCTTTATTTATATTAGTATAATTTATATAATATATTTTTCAGATTGGACATGAAGTTAGTGGAACGTATGGAACACTTAGTTGTTTTTTCGCAAAGCAAAGTTGGTTGTTGCATTTTAGCAATAAAAATTTTGGTGGTTTTTACAACAATGATAACAATTGATCTAATCCTTTTTTTTTATGTCTAGTACTATTTGTATTACGATATTTTTATAAGACAATTGTTTAATTTTGGTAACATATATTATAATTAAGACTTAATTATGTTTAACTTTATGTTTTGTTCAATAACGATTATTTAATGTTCTATTATGGGGTATAAGAAATAACAGTTAATTATTGATATTTGTCTAAAGAAGAATGCAACATTAAAATATTTGTTGTCTAAAAGTATAGACAACACATAGAAAGTGTGATTCAAAATATTTTCATCATTGTAGGTACACAAAATTGTGGCATAATTGCATATGCAACATATTTATCAAATGTTTGACAAAACCAATTCATAAAACCATTGCGTGAAACATTTAGGAAAACATTGGCCTAAATTTGAATGTCTTCAGCAACGACTTTTTATGATTCGTGGACAAAAGTAAAAAAGCATTGTCTTATAGAATAGGCTACGACCACTTACACCACATTTTGTAAACCATGGTCTAACCTTTAAGCCAGGATTGTTTTGGTATACACTTTACTTTTTTATTGTTGCGACAACTCAAAAATGTTGTATGTACATCGTATGTTTGACTTGTCTTTGTACCTTTATATGATTTTGCTATGTTTGACACATCGATTTCTTGTATTTGGTGTAGCAATGGTGCGGTATTTTCGCAAGTCTTTAGGAACTGATTGATTTTTCAAGGAGGAGGATCATGGTGTCGTGAACTAGGTTCGTCGCGGTATAAGAATTAACTATAATGGAGGATAGGGATAGAATGGCAATCGGCACAGTTAGGGGGGGATAGATAGGAAACTGTCAAGCAGAGAGGTCATGGTCTCATGAACAGGGCATGAGTAGTCTTCGGTGTCAAGCTCTATAATGTAACATTGAGGTAGTTGATTAATTGTGTAATGAAATATTTCTTCTTAACAAAAAAACAATATCAACCAAGTTATTACTACCATTATTATTATCTCAGCTCTACTTTGTATCAAAACTCAAAATATATAATTATATAGTCTAGTTAGAGAATGTATCAATATCAACCAAGTTTATTTATGAACAAAATTACATCGTTATCTTAACAAACTAACTAATCAACTTTATACTAAGTGCATATTACATCGCTAAATAGTGATAGTAAAAACGCTACCAAGAATGAGTCACATGTAGAAACATTAATGGCCTCGACGAATTTCTGGGTTTGCTGCCACAACTTGTTTAATTCAGTGTCGATGTTGTCGCATGCAATCCACTATACCATATATAATACCATACACCTGAAACAATAATTAATCGTCACATTTCTCATATTGTATGATATAAGAAAAACTAAATACTTGAAACAAAAAAGAAAAACACAAGAAATTCAAGTAAAAAAAATTAAGCTGTGTTTACTTAAATATTCTATCGTAACTATTACATGCATAGATCAAGATTCTGATATGAAAAAGCGAGACAAAATAAATTCATATTTATAAATTCATTTTTGCCTATCCTATTTATTAGGATAAACGTTATTACATCTCCCAATTCTTTATATTTATTTATACAAGAAGATAAATAGAGAAAAAATTTAATAAATATGAGAAGTAAAGAGCAAAGAAAAGGAACTATTCCAACCAACACAACGATAAATGGGAGTATCTTTATAACTAAGCGGATGTATGTTTCTTGCTGCGGTGGAGCTTGTTCAATACCCAGTGGTTGTACTGGTTGTTGCGGTGGCGGTTGCGGTTCCGACTCTGCATTGATTAGTTCCATGGCGGTTTTTAATTTTCAACAGTTACTGGTTTTAATTATTTTGATGGAAGATATTGAACCAAACTGTAACTTAAGTAAATAAACGTGTATGTATAATATATATATATATATATATAGAGAGAGAGAGTTTTAGAAATAACTAACTGAATAACTGTCTTATATTTAGTCATTAATTAGTCAAGCAATCTCTCATTTCAATAACTAACTTTTAGTTAGGTAGTGTTCATGAAAACGTTTGTTAATTTTCACATTTGGTTTGTTAATTATATTTTCTGAATTTTTCTTTTAATTGTGTGTTTCATTTATTATTTTACGGTCTGAAAATGTTATATGTGACAGATTTTAAAAATTAAATAAATAGTATGTTATGTGGTTGTAGCATAGATTGATTTTTCACATCGAAATTTATTTTCGGAAAGTGTTTAGTCACTATGTCAAAATAGAGGAAAGACAACACTATTTTTGGCCTCTAAGAGCACTTAAAAGCATAGTTTATTTCAGGGTTGTTGTATGTTTAAACAACATTTTTTAATTAATTAAAAGTGTTGTCTATAAACGCTTTAGACAACACTAATTTATAAAAATTAAATACATTAACAAGAAAGACATTTCAACAACGTTTTTAAAATAAATGATTGATATTATAACAATTGATTAGTAAAAAAAATTTCTTATATTTTTGAAGAAAATATTTAAATTACACACTAATAATCAAAAGATACAAAGAGAGTAATTGATATTATAATTTTTCTCGCTCTTGTATGTAAAATATATTCAAGAGATACAAATAAAATTCATATTTATCTTTTAACTAAGTAATTGATGTTTGAAAATACACAAATATTTAAGTGTCATCTTTGAACTAACTTATCAACAACAAAGTTTTTTTGATTGTTGAAAGAGTATGAATAGTAAATTAATAAAGGAAAAATTTGAAGAGAGAGGAAGATGTAGTGTATTATAAATAGTAAAACGGAAAATTGAGAAAGTGTATAAGTGGAATTAATTGAAAATAGTAAAAGGCCAAAAGAACCCATAAAATTGATGAAGTGTTGAATTTTTCAAATGGGGGTAGTATTGTATTCATGATGGATGATAAATTTTATAGATAGTTAATAAATAAACATTTTGATCTTGGCAGATCCTTCTGAACTGCACATATTATCATTTTATCTTTAAAGTTGACATGTATAATTCGCATTTGTCTTTATCAAATCTTGAATATTGAAAACATGATTGGGGAAACATTTTTCTTTGACATTTAAGATGATCTTTTATGACAATTATTATTTTGTATTTATTCTGTCATTCTTGTGATAGTTTTCATAAAATATAAATGTTGATCTAAACGCAAATATTTATTTGATGATATAAATTTGATATTTTCAATTAGTTTTTGTATGTACGAGCATATGGTCTTGATAAGACTTGATTTGAGATATTTGATGATAATTATATTATAATTTATTTTTAAATAAGTCACTAAAAAGTATATATTAGATAACAATACGAATAAAAAAATTATCATTAATATTAAAATATCGTTAGGGATTTTGTCTCAATATGATACAGTGAAAGACGGGTGGTTAAAGGATTTGACAAAAAAACAAGGTACTGACTTCAATGATTTTTGTTGTTGATAGTTGTCGGACTTTACTAATATCATAGTAGTGTATGATGTGTGATGTGTTTGGTAATGCTTGGATAGTTGTGTGTGGTAATGCTTGGATAGTATCGACAAATCCTTGTGAGGATCTTGCATATGGGATTATCGGATGTAGACTTCACAATTCTTTCGAGAAATTTGTGATGTTACCTAGATACACAACAAGAAAACACCAATTTTCTGAGGGTCAAAAGCCCTCACAAAGAGAAAAAAACAGCCACAAATGTGGCTTTTGTGAGGGCTTTTGGCAGCCACAAAGAAGCTGGTCACAATTTTGTGAGAGCTTTTACAGCCACAAAAGAGCTGAAACACGTTGCAAGTAATAATAAAACGGTAGTACCGAGTGTCGAACTCAAGGATTGCGTTTTACTATTGAATTATATTTAATTACTAAAATTGAACAAAAGGTTCCCAAGTTGATTGAAATAATATTTGAAATTAACAACAGTAGTAAAATTGATCTTTTATAATGAGAAAAATGTCACAGATGAGTTTCACTTCGAATTCAACCTTGGTGTCTAATTTGATCCTAGTTACTGAATTCCTTTATTGAATTATTACCGAATTCTCTTTATTATTCTTGCCCTAATGTCTTAGTGACAAAACCTTTAATTCCAAAGTAACCCCTAATTCCTTAGTAGATTTAAGATTAGAATTAAGCATTAGCATATAGAAATTCTATTGTAAATTATTGCTTTGCAACTAATTTAATTGATTTCATGACCGACATCTATCCCTAGACTACAAATTCATGAATTTCTCATCTCAAGCATTCGTAAAGTCCACTTCCGTTTCAAAATACAAATCGTAGAACATGTCAAGTAGTAATCAACAATGCATGAATTAGTGAAACTTATCGAATTGAGCAATGGTAAGAGCAAAGAAATATAGTTTAAATTTCAAAATCTCAAACATAAAACATAAGACCAAATGCAAGCTGTTAATAATTCTTCATCATAGTGTAAATTTACACACAATTAGAAAGAAACAAATTCAAATAACAAAAATAAGATTGCAAAAATTAAAAGTTACCACTACCTGTGGGTTGCCTCCCACGAAGCGCTTCTTTAAATTCATTAGTTTGACGCCTCAACTATTGTCAAGGTGGCATATATGACAGAAAGAACACATCATCCTTCTTTTTCTTTTTGTTTGGTAGAAATTCCATGAACTTAAGAAATAAAAGGCGTTGCTTCCATGTTCTTCTCAATTGGACATTAATGAACAAGGCATAGATTGAATATCGAACTTTATCAATCTCTTCTTTTTTTCTATTCCTCGTTCGTATTTTCCTCTTGCTTATCTTCTTCTACCACAACAATGAAATTATCTTCAATCTTCAACTTCTCCCCCCAACATCTCAAACATAACCACTTGCGCAAATAACCTCTCACATTGACCTTCAAATCTTTCAATTGAAACCATGTTATTCTCCATGAATTCAACCAAAACGTCCGTAATGTGAAAGTCTTTGTCATCTGATTCTTTCGATAGAGTTTTAGGAGGTAGAATTTGTTCCCAATAGATCTTTTTAATATAACACTCGTCGTTTTCTGTAACTTTGAGGAAAAAAATCTTCATATTCTATTAGTTCATCAAGGTCATCTGAACAATGTCCATTCTTATGTGCTTCTCCGCAAAAGTCACACCTAAGAGGCTTCCACGGAGGAATATAAGGGTGATATTTTAAAAATGTATAGCTCAAGATTTGCCCCTCAATCATGCGACATATACCCGATATAAGACAAGTATCACACTCTTCATATAATTGTAATAGAATATCATCATCATAATCTTCCATGCTCTACAGTGCATAGTTATCTCAAACAAAGAAGAGAAAAACCACTAGACATGACATTAGCAAGTTCAACAAATAAAAATAGAAAATAAAAGAATTTTATTTTCAGAACAATCAAAAATAAAAATCAAATCAAATCAAAAATTTTATTGCAGAGCAAAAAATATCAATTAACTAAATAAATTTAATTCAATAGTGATATGGCAATCCCCGGCAACGGCGCCAAAAACTTGATAGCGTTTCAGCAAGTGTACTGAATCGTTGCAAGTAATAATAAAACGGTAGTATCGAGTGTCAAACTCAAGGATTGCGTTTTACTATTGAATTATATTTAAGTACTAAAATTGAATAAAAGGTTCCCAAGTTGATTGAAATAATATTTGAAATTAACAACAGTAATAAAATTGATCTTTTATAATGAGAAAAATGTCACAGATGAGTTTCACTTTGAATCCAACCTTGGTGTCTAATTTGATCCTAGTTACTGAATTTATTGAATTATTACCGAATTCTCTTTATTATTCTTGCCCTAATGTCTTAGTGACAGAACCTTTAATTCAAAAGTAACCCCTAATTCCTTAGTAGATTTAAAATTAGAATTAAGCATTAGCGTATAGAAATTCTCTTGTAAATTATTGATTTGCAACTAATTTAATTGATTTCATGACCTGCATCTATCCCTAGACTACAAATTCATGAATTTCTCATCTCAAGCATTCGTAAGTCCACTTCCGTTTCAAAATACAAATCATAGAACATTTTAATGTTGATCAAGCAATAAAAAGCATTATGCACAGAGATGAGAAAAATAATTCAATAAACTCATTCATTTAACTAGAAATCAAATCAGAAAAATAAGGGTTTCATCTAGTTACACTCATCCCTAACAAATAGGGTTTAGTTACTCATGACAGAGATACAAAAGATAGAGATTAGAGAAGAGTTACAAGAAGGATTCATGAATGATTCTTGATAAAACTGCTTTAATGATGTTAGAAACGGTCGTCTTTGAGTTTCTCTGCTAGGGCACAAGTCTCCCAACTTCCCAAGAGTCAAAAAGATCCCTAAATAGTAAAAATTTGCTTTTTTATAAATGCTGATGCGCGTCGCGCGTCCCAGGCGCAGGATTTGCGCTCCGGGCGCGTATTGACATTGCTGACTGGCTGGAAATGCGATTCAGGCGCACAGCATCTTCTGTCTAACGTATTTTGCATTTTTCTAACTTTAGCTTCTGAATTTGGTTCCGGTGTTTTCGTGAAAGTTGTAGATATAGATCTTAGGGTTCATTAGTTCTTGGTTTGACTCGAATTGGACATCTACAACTCCAGATATGGCTGAATTACTCCGCATAGGTCATGTTGATTTCTCACCAAAATTCAGCACTGCACTAAAACAAAGTAACAACGCAAAACTACGAAAAACCTCTACTTTATTAAGCAAATAAGAACATAAACATTTTATTAAATCAAATAACTAAAGGAAAGAGAAAAATTAACATAAAATTCGACTACTAAAATAAAGAGAGAGAAAAAAAGAAAAAAAACTTCTCTCAATTGTGTAATTCAAGGGGCCTTGCTTACGTCCTCTGCTCTTGTACCACTATAGTCGCCAGTATACTAGTAAGGTGAGAATAAATCAGAATAAAACATGTCTTATGGTGTCTGTTTTGATGAAGCAAATGCTCGATAGAGATTTTTCATTCCCAGTTATATTATGACATGTCCATCTCGTTGATCGATCATCAATTGTTTCATCATAGTTTTCATCCAGCCAAATCTTTCCTCGGTGGGGAGTCATGATGGATGTTTAGGATGCTCATGTGGCCCCTGTGGATTAGTATTTTCATTCGTCGGCATCACTACTTGTGGAGCAATAGGATGTTCTTTTGGAATCATAGAGTGTTTTGCTATCCACTTAGCAGTGATTGGGACAACAGGTTTCACCATTTCTTCACCCTGTTTAGGTGACACTCTCACCTATTCACAAGGAAGTATGATTGAAGTAACCTACCACATGATCAAGAATTGTTGTCCCCCAAAGATCATTAGCTAGTAACATGCCTACATTAATTATGTTACCCTTTATGATAGTAGCTAGAAGACATGTTCTCTGAATTGTTATTTCTAACACGTTGGAACATGGTAGCAGCATATGATGAACAAAGGTACTCCATGCTTTTGCAGTTGCAGTGAGATCCAACGAGTGTGACACCCTAAACCCAAATTGAAATAAAAAGTAAAATGCACTAGTTTTGAAAGACATTCGCAACGGTTCCAAAATTGAGTATAAAAATTTTCATTTAAACTATAGAGTTCAGGACGTCACATTCACACTTATACTAAATGCTTGCATCAAAATTTTCAATTAAAAATCCTTTATTTCCGAATATATTTGAGGCTTATTAAATAAGATTTTTTTATATAAAAACACGTTCTAAACTTAAAGACAATTAATTTCTACATCCGAATAAAAGATGAAAATAACACAATTGATCGATCGAATTTACAAAAATCTAAATTAATTCACAACTCAACAGAATACGATAGACACCTATCAGAGTGTGGATCATCAACCAATAGCCTGAAATGACTGTGCTCTCGCAAGCGCCAAACACAAGCAACGAGGGGTGAGCTTCGAAGACATGTAATAGTATAAAATAATTGAGAAGAACTCATAAAATATATTAAACACTATATCATTTCAAATCACAATCAACAAGGATAATCAAGGTAAAATATTGATACAATCCATAACATCAAGTAAGTAAACACACAAATCAAGTAATGTTATGCATGCTCTTATACTCTAGACTCCTTCTCTTTCTTTGGTACCATTCTAACTCTGAAGTACTTGGTTAGGAGGCTTGATACTATGCCACCACACAAGTGGACGGACAATTCAATTTGGCCGTGTCCTCATAGATCCCCTCAACTCAACCCGAGACACATATACGCGACAGTCGAGGTAAAAGTGTGTTGCATGGTAGCTCCCGACATTTGGAGTGCTACCTCCAAGTCACCTAGGAGTTCCCCACACGAATACCCCCAAGGTCTAACAATCTTGCCCTAAGACTCGACAGCAGACCGCCACGACCAGTCTCATTCAGTTGTACTTCCCCAGAATCACTAGGCTTGTCAGGTCCTACCTATATGATGACCAAATAATTTTCACTTCAAAAATTATCAACTCCTATGTTCTCCCCTCGTTGTCCTAGGTTTCTCACTCCATTAGGAGAACCATCATTGGCACGGGTCGAATTCATCACAATTCAATATGCATTTCGTGATATTCATCAAGGTGGTAACATCATAATTCAACAAGTAATCATCAATGCATATTTTCATAGTCATATATCACATTCAAAATTTATCATCATAATACACAAACTACAACAATATATAATTTTCACTCACATATAATAATACTAAATCATTCACACACACTACTTCAATTGAAATTGAATTAATAACAATTCATCACATTTTTTATCATATAACAATATCCAGGTAGATATAAACAAAACACAAAATACATCAAATACACAATTCTACAATAATTCAACTACCACATAATCTTCAAAATTTAAATCAAACAACACCCTATAAAAGTTTCTAACTCGTATTTTAATCTCACCAAATTCAAGTTATCTCATTAGTCAATTATTACTCAAAGGACTTTAGCCTTACGTAGCGAGTCCCGAATAAATTATGGGAAATCTGGATTTCCCGTTCATCTCACTTAATTTACACTCATGAATTCGAACTCTCTCTCACCCCGTACCTGAATTTGACGCTTTCATAAGATATAAGGACCATAATGATTTTCAGCAACCAGAGATGTCGACAACACGCAACGAACAACTCCAAAAGCATCGACGAATTTATAGAGTCAATGAAACATGGCTGATAATTTACGCGGACTATAAAAATCAATGTTACATAATTAATAAAAATATTAAGAGAATAAACATATTTGAAACGAAGTGAAACAAGTTATCAGAAAAGGCCTCACCGACGTGTTGGAGCACCGACAGGGTCCGACTTCAACTTCCCCGAAACAGACAAACGAGTAGTGCTTCTTGAAGTTTTCGATGAGAGGAATTCAAAAACGATATCAGTTTTTCAAGATGATGAACCCGTTATCCGGAATTCAAGAAAACAGCCACAACAATGGTGGAAACCCATTTTTTAAAATGTAACGGTTGGCTATTTCGAGCATAGGTAACGAAAGAGGGTGTTTCGTGGAGTTCATATATGGTCTTGGTTTTCGTTGGTGATAGTTGTGGTGGCCGAAATCTTGATCAAAAGGTGGAGATGTAATTTTTGGCAAAGAGGAATAGGGCGTTTAAGGTTGCGATTCAAGCTGAAAATGAAAGACGAGATCACAACCATCACAGATGTGGTCTCGGTTTTGCACAACACCCACTATAATGATCATAATTGAAGAGAGAAGATAAAGAAGAAATAGGAATGGCGGCAATGGTATATACACAAAGAAGAAGATGATGGATCGGTCTTCCGTTTCCTTTTTATCATCTTATTTTATGTTTTCATTATTATTAATAATATTATTATTATTATTTATTATTATTATTAATTAATTAATTAATTAATTAATTAAATTTACTCTTGCATAGAGGCCTAATCCATAAAACAAATCTTTCTCATTTTTAAACACAATTTAATTTCTAAAATATTACTAATATTTCAAACCCAGATATTTTATAAAATAAAGTAATTAATATTTTTTTTTAAATATTAATAATTAAGATTCTCATATTTAAAATAATCACTATAATTAAACTTATATTTTTCAAATACTCACATTAAAATACTATCATTATTAGAGTATATTTGAAATTATAAAATAAATAAATATAACATCGAATTATTTATCTAGAATAGTATTTAATTAAAAATAATAATAATGTATTATAAAATTTGGGGTGTTACAACGAGCGCAATTTCCTAGGTGTGTCATCTCTATTTTGTACCTAATAGGTGTCTCGTCTGCATAAAATGTGTAAGATCTCTTGATTGTCTATTTTTATGATGTTGTCCTCCATTGCTTGAAAACGGTAGTCTTCAATGTTCAGTAGACCAAAGATTTCACTTATGACTTGAGGTGTGAAAGGCATTTTTTTTCCCCTCAAATAACTCACAAATTGCTCATATAGAACTAGTTTATCAGACTTCATATTAGAGGCATTGGAGAAGAATTCCTCTTATAGTGGTTTGCTTCCTTTGGTGACAAACGTGGTTAGCTTCTCCCATCCTCTGGCCGTAATCATCTCCTGGATGTCAATAAATTCATTTTCTTCCAGCTCAAAGTTTTTCTCACTCACAAACTTCTTAATTGTGGGGAGTTTGGCGTGAAACTCTTGTGTTGTCATAGTTTTGAGTAAGAACGTATCGAGTGATTAGGAGGAAGATGTATTTGTGACCTTAGTGCGTTTTGCTTTATGTTGGGTTGCCATTAGGTCCTTTATTGAGCTAAAAACTAGACATGGAGAAGTAATAGAGATATATGTACCAATTCACTATTGTGGGAGAGAAGGGTTTGGGGAAAAATTGAAGGGCAAGGGTTTTATAACCCAACTAGATACGAAGTGCACTTCAAGTGTGTGCCCTGCACTTCAGGCGCATTTAAGTGTAGGATAATGCACTTCAGGCCCACTTGAGACGCGGATTGGCAGTGGCATCAGTGTGAAACACGCTTGAGGTGAGGATTGGCAGTGGCTTCAGCGAGAAATGCACTTCAGGCATAGATTTGGCTAATTGACACGATGAACTTCACTCCCTAAACACCTTTTAGTTAATTGAGTGTTCGGAACATAATGAACAAATACAACTAGCAATTAATAATGAGAAAAAAAAAACTAAAGGAATTAAAATGAGAATGAAATGCAAAAAAACAAAAAAAAACAAAAACAAAAACAAACAAACAAACGGGCAAAGGATACGAATTTGGGTTTCCTCCCAATAATCGCTCATTTAATGTCTTGAGCTTGACATTCCACACTTCAAGTGGTGATCAGATTAATGGACTCCATTGAAAGTTCACTCTCCCCCTAAGTAAGGTTTGAGCCTTTGTCCATTCACCTTTAAACTTCAGTTTGAGTGTGTATCCTCTAACTCCACATAATTGTATGGAAACACCTTGATTCTTTTGAAAGGATCCAACCATCTTGACTTTATTTTTCCAGGAAACAAATTTAATCTTGAGTTGAAGATAAGAACTAGTTCTCCTTCTTGGAACTACTTGAACTGAATTTTTTTTGCCATGCCACTTCTTGGCTTTTCTTTATATATCTTGGTGTTTTCATATCCAAAATTTTGGAACTCCTCCAACTCGTAAAGCGGAAGGATTCTAGATTCGCCTCCCTTGACAAAGTCGAAATTCAAATACTTTGTCACCCAAAATGGTCGATGCTCTATTTCAAGAGGTAAGTGACAAGCTTTATCATACACAATTTGATAAGGCGACATACCAATGGCGGTCTTGAACGTTGTTCGGTAGGCCCAAAGGGCGTCATCAAGTTTCTTTAAGTAACCTTTTCTTGAAGCATTCACTTTCTTTTCAAAGATTCGCTTAAACTACCTGTTGAATACTTCAACTTTCCCGCTAGTTTTTGGGTGATATAGGGTTGCCACCCTATGACACACATTATACTTCCTTATAAGGTATGCCATTTTCCAGTTTAGAAAGCGAGTGCCCTCGTCACTAATCAAAGCTCGAGGCACACTAAAATGCGCGAATATGTTCTTCTTGAGAAATGTGATAACCTGCTTCGAATCATTGGTTGGTGTAGCCACTACTTCAATCCACTTTGAGACATAATCCACCGCCACCAAAATATAAACTTTTGCATATGAGGATGGGAATGGACCCATAAAGTTAATACCCCGCACATCGAACTCTTCTACTTCTAATATAGGAATTTGAGACATCTCATCCCGTTTTGAAATGTTACTGATGTGTTGGTATCGATCACACTTATTCACATAGTTGAATGCATCTTTAAACCATGAAGGCAAAAATAGTCCCGATTGGATAACTTTTCCTGCAATTCGATCTCCATTGAAATAACCCCCATAATCAGAGTCGTGGTAGAGCCACAATACCTTTTCTTGCTCCTCCTCAAGCACACATTTTCGCAATAACCCATCCACTCCACTTTTGTACTAAAAGGGTTCATCTCGTCCATAAAATTTGGCATCATTAATAAACTTATTTAGTTGTTGGTAGGTGAAATTAAATGGAATTACCTCACCTACCTTAAAATTAGTAAAGTCAGCGAACCAAGGTGCCTTGGCAATTGCGAATATATGCTCATTAGTGAATTGGTCTCGAATTTTTCTAATGTCATCATTCTCCCCCGCTTTCTCCAATTGAGAAAGGTGGTCAGCTTTAGTGTTCTCTGATCCCTTCTTATCTCATATCTCAATGTCGAACTCTTGTAGTAATAGAATCCATATGAGTAGCCTTGGCTTCGATTCCTACTTAATAGACAAATACCTCAAGCCAGCATGATCAATGTAAACAACAACTTTCAATCCTAATAAATAAAATCGAAATTTATCAAAAACATAAACTACAGCTAATAATTATTTTTCAGTTTGGGCATATTATGTGTTGTGCCTGATTTAAAACATGACTAGCATAGTAGATTACATGCAACAACTTATCTTTTCTTTGTCCCAAGATTGCCCCCAATAGCACTATCACTTCCATTGCACATGATTTCAAAAGGTAGTGGCCAATCAAGTGCAATGATAACGATAGTTTTTATCAACTTATTTTTCAAATTGTTAAAAGCATTCAAACAATCCTCATTGAAATTGAAAGGTGTGTCTTTCACAAGTAGGTTTGTAAGCGGTTTTGCAACTTTAGAAAAATCTTTTGTAAATCTCCTATAAAATCCAACATGGCCTAAAAAGCTTCTAGTGCCTTTTTCGTTGGTATGAGGGGAAAGTTTTTCAATAACTTCAACTTTGGTCTTGTCAACTTTGATCCCCTTGTGGGAGATTCGGTGGCCTAACATATTTCCATCTCTTACCATAAAAATACAATTTTCCCAATTTAGGACAAAGTTATATTTTTCACACATAATTAATACAAGAGAGAGATTAATCAAACAATTATCAAAAGATGAACCAAAGACAGAAAAGTCATCCATAAATAATTTGATATATTTCTCAATCATATCATGGAATATGGACATCATGCATCTTTGAAAAGAGGCAGGTGCATTACACAGCACAAACGACATTAGCATATAAACAAACACCCTATACAGACATGTAAATGCAGTTTACTCTTGATCCTCGGGTGCCACAGCCATCCAATTGTACCCTGAGTAGCCAACTAAGAAGTAGTAATATTCATGTCCATCTAGCTGCTCAAGAATTTGGTCAATTAAAGTGAGCGGGAAATGATCCTTCCTCGTAGTACTGTTCAATCTTCTATAATCAATACAAACTATCCATCCTATAACCGTTCGTGTAGGAATTAGCTCGTTCTTTCCGTTTGTGATGATGGTTGTTCTAACCTTTTTTGGCACCACTTGGACGGGACTCACCCAAGGGCTATCTAAAATGGGGTAAATGAGATCGACTTCTAGGAGCTTTACCACTTTTTTTCTAATAACTTTTTTCATTGTTCGATTCAATCTTCTTTAAGGTTGTACAACCGGTTTGTGATTGTCCTCCATTAGGATTTTGTGTATCCAAAAAGTTGGACTTATTCCCTTCAAGTCCTCAATGAAACAACTGATGGCACCCTTATGCTTCCACAAAATTCTCAACAACTTCTCTTCTTGTAAATCACTCAAGCTTGCACTAATGATGGCTAGATTCTTAGCTTTTCATCCAGGAATACATATTTCAAATGAGGAGGAACTGCTTGAGTTCAATCTATGGTGTCCCTTTCTTTCCTCTAAAGACTCATCTTTATTCCCTTTCAACTCCTCCCATCTAGTGGGAAAACGGGGGGAGTAAGACGGCGATGCTTCTAACAAGGCTAAAACCTCTTTCACTTTGGATCTTCATTTTCTTTAACAACAACTTAGGGTAGGCATAACACTTTTTCTAATGGCACAGCAGGTGCTTGATGTTCAATTTCTTTACCGACTATCGCATCTAAGATATTTATTTGATTGCACGATTCTCTTTCTTTTGAATGTTCCATGGCTTTTAGAATATTGAAAGTGCAGTTTCTTCATTTACCTTTAATGTTAAGGTGTCATCTGCTACATCAATCATAGTTCGCCCTATTGCTATGAACGGTCTCCCAAAAATAAAAGGAATGTCATTGTCCTCCTCCATGTCTATTTCCATGAAACCCACTGGAAAAGTGAACTTATCCACTTTGACTAGCACATCTTCTACCACTCCATATGGGTGTTTCATTTATCGATCGACAAATTGTAACATCAGTTGTGTGTCTTTAACTTTTCCAATGCCTAGTTTTTTGTATATGGAAAGAGGTATAGACTTACACTAGCTCCAAGATCACATAGGGCCTTCGTAAAAGTTATATTTCCAATTGCATAAGGGATAGAGAAGCTTCTAGGATCCTTGAGCTTTGGTGGCAGCATCCTCTGTAGGATAACACTACACTTTTCCCTAAGCATCATTATTTCATCGCCAATTTTTCTTTTCTTTGACAGAATCTCCTTCATGAACTTGGCATATGTTGGCATTTTCTCTAGTGCTTCTGCAAAATGAATGTTAGTTTGCAATTTTTTAAAAACATCAAGAAATTTACCAAATTGTTTTTTAGTTTCTTTCTTTTGTAATCTTTGAGGAAATGGAAGTCGAATTTTTGGTTTTGGCAGTGTCTCCTTTTTTGGTACCACAGATTCTTTTTGTGACATTTGTTGAGCAAGTTGACCAAATTAGGTCTCCAGATTCTTTATTGATGCAAATTTATTTTTCTAGATGGCTCTTCACTTTTCAATGAAAGAACTTGTGCTTGTTACTAACTTTTCAATAGCACTCTTCCAAGCAACTTTTCGAGGTGGAGCTTGATTTGCTTGAGCTTCTTGTTGACCTTGAGATCCACCCCAGTGATCTCCCCAAGAAAAATTTAGATGATTTCTCTAACCATGGTTGTAAGTACTAGAGTAGGGATTGTTCTGATTCCCGTTATTACTCACAAAGTTCACCTCTTCTAGTTCTTCTGTATCATTTTCATTTGGTGCTTCACAAGCTCCATTTTTATGTGCTCCCCCACAAAAGTCACAACCAGTATGTTTCAATAATTTGATAGGGGTCACTTGGGATTGTATATTTTTAGAGCAATCTGGGATACATTCAGGTCATGAAACCAATTAAATTAGTTGCAAAGACAATAGTTTAACGAGAGAATTCTTGTATGGTAAGGCTTAATTCTAATCTTAAATCCACTAAGGAATTAGGGGTTACTTTGGAATTAAAGGTTCTGTCATTAACACATTAGGGAAAGAATAATAAAGAGAATTCGGTAACAATTAAATAAAAGAATTCATTAACTAGGATCAAATTAGAAACCAAGGTTGGATTCATAGTGAAACTCATATGTGACATTTTTTCTTATTATAAAGGATCAATTTTATTATTGTTGTTAATTTCAAATATTATTTCAATCAATTCGAAACTTTTTTTCAATTTTAGTAATTAAATTTAATTTAATAGCAAAATGCAATCCTTGAGTTCGACACTCGGTACTACCGTTTAATTATTACTTGCAATGATTTAGATGTGCTTTAGGCACGGAATGGCTGAAGCTTCAAGTAGGGATGGAAATAGGCTAAGTCGTCCGTCAAGGGCCTATGGCTGGCCTACTTATGGTATGCCCTGGCCTATTTAATAAAAAGGCTAGGTTCATGTTGTTTTTAAAGCCTATTTATTTAAATAGGTCAGACTTAAGCTTATAAAAAAGCCTATTAGGCCTGACAGGCCGATCTCTATATATTTTATTATTTATTAAAATTATTTTTTATTATTATATTAATAATATTATTTACTATTTAAAATTCTATTAATTAGGCAATCAATCAGTAATCATTTCATATTTAGTAGCCGTTCCATATTCGATAGCGATTCCATATTTGGTAGTCATTCTATATTTGGTAGTCGTTCAATTAGTCCATCACTCAGTAGTCGTTCCATATTTGTTTAAGAGGTAATAATTGATGCATTTGTTTCAGAAAAAAAAAATCTATTACTTGAAACAAAAAAAAACTTGGATTAATATATATAGATATGTACATTGATATTGGTTTGTGGAGAGTATCATGTGGTATGAGTAGAGCATTTAAATATTTTAATGTGAATAAGGCTTTTAAACAAACTTCCAAGCCAGGCCAAACTTTTAAAAAGGCCAGGTCAGGTCGGAGAAAAAAAAAATTGTGATAGGTCGTAGGCCCGGCTTAGGCCTAAAAAATAAATCATAGGCCAGACTCAGGCCTTTCAAAGCTTGGCCTATTCCCACCCCTAGCTTCAGGCGCGCTTCAAGTGCACGGTATCTTTTGTCTGGTGTTTAGTGCATTTTTCAAAAATGGAGGACCTTTTTTTTGTGATGGCACGAAGGCTAGTCACATCAAATAGTTGTGTTGTATTTAAAGTGAATGACATATATCACTTTGGAAAACTGGAGTAATGAGAGTTTGAGAGGTAGGAACTGCAGGGAATACATGGTCTAGGAATGAATTCAAATTTTGTTGAATAGTGGGAGGAGGATAACGTTCTTGAACATTTTGTTGAGGGGGAGAACGTTCTTTATGTGAGGGTTGTTCAACATTGGTTTGGATTCTTGAGATACGGGCAAACCTTTTTCTTTTAGTGGTAGGTGGAGGGAATGTAGCTTTGGGTAATGGTGGGATGGATGGAATTTGTTTCATGTGAGAAATGTTCTTGTAAGAGAATTTTGATATCTTAATGTGAGAGGATTCTAACATTAAAGGGATATTAAAATATCTGAAGATTTTGGATAAAACCATACCATAGGGGCAGTGTTTCACTTGTAATCCTTGTTGATGGCAGCAATCATGTGATGGATTATTAGGTAGGGAAGATTTAGCTTCTTGTAGTGAAGTAGATGATAAATGACTAAAGTGTCGTTATCATAAATGAATTCATGATTATCACAATGTGGAAGTATGGAGTGTTGACTGATGTAGTTAAAAAATTTGGAAAGGGTTTTAGATCAATTGAGAAGAAGTTTGTAGACCCAGCAATGAACAGCTCTTGAAACACTTCCTCCTTGGTAGTGTTTAAGGATGAATACCAAATTTTCCATTAAATGTTGGTCCTTCAAATGACAGTTGAATAATTTCAGCAAGAATGAAATGATTTAAATGTATTTCAATGCTCTTATGTTTTGACACATAGAGGAATTTATCTACAAAGCCTTCAGCGTTGCAGTAAAATGCTCGAATGACGTCAGTGTAATAGTAGTGAGATATTTAGAGCAATTTAGTCCATCCAAGGGCATCAGTATGATTTTTGTATTGTAAATTTTCCAAAATAAAAACTTGACCAACGCCAAAAGGTCTCTGAGCCCATTTGTCATTGTAGAGTTTCTAAAGTTTGGAAGGAATCAGGGGAGGAATGAGGATTTTAGAAGAGGATGTTATGCTTGAGGATTTGATGGTTGCTAGTTTGGAAGATTGTGTGGGTTCTGGATTTGAAGTTTTTATTAGAGAACGTTCTTGGGTTGATGGTTTGGACTATTAACGTTCTGGATTTGAAGTTTTCTTATTATGTTTTTTAGGGTTTATCAATTTCTTAGATGCTAGATATTGAGAAAGTGTTGAGGAAGAGTTGGATTTAGGAATCATTATTTTAGTTTTAGAGGTAATGGATTTGGATGAACTCACATTGGAAAGGGATTTTTGGTGTTTTGGGGATTTTAAGGGTTTTGAGGGTTGTGATGAAGTAACAGATTTTGGTTTGGAAATATGTGGTGATGATGAAGGTTCAAACTCATCATCATAAATTGTATAAACTATTGTGTCTATGTTTTTGGTTTTGGAGGTTCCAATATCTACCAAGACTCGCATTGAACTTCTTTTAGAATATGAAGTGTTTAAACCATGGTTGGGTGATTTACGAAGATGGAGTGGAGCTTGATTGATTGAGGGAGTTGCACATTGAAATAATGGAGGAAGAATTGGTGGATAGTGGAGTAAGTGTCATCGGTTGGGGGCTTGACTCCAGAGACGAAGACATGTAGTTAGAGAATGTTCTCTCTAAAGAAGAATGTGGAGGTGTTGGTCTAGGTGGAGGTGATGATGAATGGGTTGGTCATGATGAAGGAGATGGTGATGGTGTTGTTGAGGTAGGGTTCATGCGTGCTACTGCTTTTGTATGAGTCATTGTTGAGAGAATGAGAGGTGAGGATGAAGGACACAATGAGATGAACTTTTGAAAAAAAAGTGTGAACTTGTTGTTTAGTGGAGAAGGATGGACGGTTTTGAGCTTTTGCAGTTGATTTGTGAGGGAAGAGAGTGTCAGGCGTGTGAGTTGATTTATTGGGCAAACGTTATTGGGAAGGAGGAAAGTGGACACGATGTGGTAGTAATAGGCATCTGTAGCCGTTACTTTTTTTATGAGTGGCAAACGATACAACTTCAAAAGCTGATTTTGAATTTTCTTCAAGACGAAAATAACGAAGAATGTTCTTGAGTTGTTTGTTCCAAATAGACTCGACAGAGAATGTTATCCGCTATGACCAGAATTTTCTGGTTACATTTTTTAACGATTCAGATTGGGATTCTTTATAATTCTAATTGTTCTTTGATCGAATTTAAGTTTTCTTCAACAAGAGGCTATGTAAATATGTCAGCTAACATATTCTTTGTATCAACAAAGATTAATTCAATTTCCTTTTTATTCACAAGATATCTAATAAAATTATGTTTTATTTCAATATGTTTGGATCACAAAAGCTGAATAGGATTTTTAGTAAGATTAATGGAGCTAGTATTGTCACAATAAATTGGAATATGAGAGTAACTTACTGAAAAGTATTCCGATTGATTTTTTATCCGTAAAACTTGAGAGCAACAATTTGCTATTGAGACATATTTAGCTTCAGTGGTTGATAGAGCAATCGTGTTTTACTTTCTACATGACCAAGTTATTAATGGTTCTCCTAGACTCACTAGCACCACTTGTACTTTTCTTTCGATCTTATCGTAGGCATAATCAGCATCACATTAATCTACAAAATTAAAGTGAAAACTTTTGTTAAACCAAAGCCCCAGATTAGTAGTACCAACAAGATAACAAAAAATTCTTTTCACAACAGTTAAAGGGGATTCTTTTGGTAAGGATTGAAACCTAGCACATAACCCTACTGCAAAAAGAATATCAGGCCTACTTGACATATGAAAACTCCATCTTTATGTTGCTTTATTTGCAATCCAAGAAAATACCTCAATTCCTCCATCATACAAATTTCAAATTCACTTTGCATGAGATTTGAAAAATCCTCACACATTTTTCATATGTTGATCCAAAGATAATATCGTCAACATACACTTGAACAATAAGAAGATTATTTTTATTTGTTTTTTTGAAAAGTGTTGTGTCAATATTTCCTCGGGAAAATTCATTTTTGATCAAATAAATAGCTTAATCTTTTATACCATTCTCTAGGAGCTTGTTTTAATACATATAAGGTTTTAGCAAGATTAAAAACATGATTTGGTTTCATTTGATCTTCAAAACCAGGGAGTTGACAAACATTGTAACACCCCGATTTTCAAAGCGAGGGTGTATTTTTTTTTTCAAAACCAATTAAAATAAAACAGAGAATAATTAAGTAAAATACCTTTGGATAATTATATAAGTCAATATAATTGATACGCAGTGGAATAGTTTTTGAAATATGAGTCCAAAGTATTTACCCAACAGCCAGTGATACATGGAATCCATTAACATAAGATGTCATGCTGACAATATTAGTAAAGATACAATCTTCCAATTTAAAATAAACGCAATCCAAAATAAAGACATATGTTCCCTTTATGTCAACCTAATTTGATCATTCTATAAACAAAAAACTATACGCCCTGAGTGATCTCCACGCGCCCCGTAAGATCCTCCTGACATAGCTCCAGTCAAGCGTTCCCATCTACATTCCCATCCGTAGGGTACAAACCGGTAGGATTGTCCTAGCTCTCATCTGAGGGCAAAGTTCAGATTTCCACAATAGTTGTAAAGGATCACCAACCGAAATTAACAATTAACACATAACATTTAAGTTTTTAAAGGTACAAAATAACCTTTCAACTTAGTATGCACCTTAAAAAGATTTTCCATATGCTAAAAGTTCATATAATACTTGCCAAGTAAAAATGAAATCAAAATAAAGTTCTCAATCCATCAAGTAATACATAACTGACCAAAACATTGATAAATCAATTGAGCAATCGATTATCTAACTTAAAATAAGAATTTCTACTAAGCCAATCGATTAGGAAATCGATTGCTTGAAGGTTGTTTTGAAAAATCTGAACTTTGGGCTTAAGTCAATCGATTGAGCAATCGATTGAATGAATAGCTGAGCCCCTGTAACAAATCATATCGATTACCAAATCGATTTTGACCAAATATCTAAGTTACTATAATGGCCAAATCGATTGGTAAATCGATTGTTTCAGTATATTTTCAAGATTCAAGAAAATAGTAGTCCTACCAATCGATTTCCAAATCGATTTCTTAAATGGTTTTCAAAAACATATTACAAAATCGATTGGCAAATCGATTTTGTCAAATTAGCGAAGTCCCTGTAACTCATCAAATCAATTGGGAAATCGATTTCCCTACTTATTCTTCCAAAAATACATAAACTAACTCAATCACATTCATACACAACTCCAAATTTTTACACTTAGCAATTTCAACACAATCACTACAACATCATGAACTTCGAAATAGTTTTGCAATCAAACATGCTATCACACAATTCCAAAACATAACACTTAGCACTTATAACACAATCATTACATCATGAGTTTCGAAATAGTTTTGCAATCGAACATGCTATCACACAATTCCAAAACATAACACTTAACACTTATAACACAATCACTACAACATCGTGAGCTTTGAAACAGTTTTGCAATAAAACATGCTATCACACAATTCCAAACAAAACCCTCCGCGAGAGGCGTAAATCCTAAACGTACAGTTTCTCACGAACAAACACAATTTGCCATGGTGTAGTCTCTCACGGACAAACACCTATGCAGTCTCTCACGGACAAACACAATTTACCAGGGTGTAGTCTCTCACGGACAAAAACATGTGCAGTCTCTCACGGACAAACATAATTTACCAGGGTGTAGTCCCTCACGGACAAACACCTGTGCAGTCTCTCACGGACAAACACAATTTACCAGGGTGCAGTCTCTCACGGACAAACACATGTGCAGTCTCTCACAGACAAACACAATTTACCAGGGTGTAGTCTCTCACGGACAAACACAATTTACCAGGGTGTAGTCTCTCACGGACAAACACCATTAAGTAAAAGCAGATATTAAAAGATTCTCCGTTTTTAATACTCATCTAACTCTTACAATTCGAACGACAGTCATTAAGTAAACAAAGATATTAAGAGATTCCCCGTTCTTAATACTCATTTAACTTAAACGATTTTTCACAAACACACATTAAGTAAATAAGACATTAAGAGATTCCCCATTCTTAATACTCATTTAACTTAAACGATTTTCACAAACACACATTAAGTAAACGAGACATTAAGAGATACCCCATTCTTAATACTCATTTAACTTAAATGATTTTCACAAACACACATTAAGTAAACGAGACATTAAGAGATTCCCCATTCTTAATACTCATTTAACTTAAACGATTTTCAGAAACACACATTAAGTAAATAAGACATTAAGAGATTCCCCATTCTTAATACTCATTTAACTTAAACGATTTTCACAAACACACATTAAGTAAACAAGATATTAAGAGATTCCCCATTCTTAATACTCATTTAACTTAAACGATTTTCACAAACACATATTAAGTAAACGAGACATTAAGAGATTCCCCATTCTTAATACTCATTTAACTCTAATGGTTTTCGCGACAACATTAAGTAAACGTAGACATTAAGAGATTCCCCATTCTTAATGCTCGTTTAACTCTAATGGTTTTAAATTCCACACAAAACAAACTCAAACATGTTATCAAATCCAATCCACAGTTCACACCAAATCACATCAATTCATTCTTTCTGCAGAATCCAACCAAACACATCTCAAATTTCATAAGTATCATTTAAGAGCACTTCAAATACGATGAACACAAGTCATCACAACATACCACTCAATCAATCAAATTTCATTTACTCAAAATCATACATAAATGAGTTAAATTCATTTTCCCCAAATCAACACTTTAACCCTAACAAAATTCTTTTCCATACAACCACAGATAAGTCCCTAAATGCAAACTAAAAGTTTGGAAGGAGCCCTTACCTTCACGTTAGCTTTAACGTGCGATTACGGTACCGCGAGTAAATCCGGTAAAATCTCCGCTCGAAACGTCGCTTCCAAAGTTGGTTCCCTAGCACCGCAACGTGGTAGTGAGCAACTTTCCCTTCTATCTCTTCGTGAAACGAAGCTTAGATCTAGATGAAACAGGAGGTTTGTGTTTGACGGTTTTGAAATCCCTAACACCATTTTTCTTCGTTTTCGAAACAACGAGGAAGTATGAAGCTGAGAAATCCTTGCTTTCTTACCCACTAATCCTTGGGTTTCTATTATTAAAGCCAAAGAACGAAAAAGAAATGGAAAAGAAAGAAGGAAGAAGGGCGATGGTTTGCGATGGAGAGCTTCCTCTATTTCTTTTCTTTCCTCTGTTTCCTTTCCAGCATATATATATATATTTATATTTATATTATACTTAAAACTAAACTCAAATGAATATCAAACAACTCTTACATACCTCACTTCATTCACATCCCAATCTAATTTAATAAAAATATATATTCTCGTCGCAACTCAATTGAAAGATAGATTTTCAGCAACGAGTGATATTTTTAACTAAACTGTCCGGAATTACATTCTTTGTAGTCTAAATAAATTATTCTTTGACAAATAATTTTAATCCAATTTCCAAAAATATATTTTTGGCATTTAACTCACTAAATACCAAAAATTGGCTAAAAGTCTGAGAAATTCTACACACCATACCCTAAAATTGTATAATTTAGGATTTAAAATTAAGGGTCTTACAAACATAAACTTGTTCATTTAAAAAGCCATATAAGAATGAACTTTTAACATCCATTTGAAAAATTTTGATACGTTGATGAGATGCATATGCAAGAAGAATTCATATAGCTTATATAACTTTGCAACTAGAGCAAAGATTTCATCATAGTCTATACCTTCTAGTTGATTATAACCTTGAGCAACTAACATTATTTTGTTTCTTACAACCTTACTTTCTTCATCTAGCTTGTTTCTGAGTATCCAATATATTCCAATGATTTTTTGATCTAGTGGATCTGGAAGAAGTGTCCATACTTCATTCTTCTCAAATTGAAGATTTTTTTCCTTCATTGCATCAATCAAAGATTGATCAATTATGGCTTCTTTGATGGATTTTGGTTCCATTTGGGATATCATTGCCATGTTGATGTTTACATCATCTTTAAATGACATTCTTGTTCAAATCCCATCAGTTGTATCTCAAATTATTTGATTTTGTGGATGATCACCTATTAGTTTCCAACTTCTAGGAGGAGTTTGAAACAAAGATTGTTTATCAATCTCATTTTCCTAGGAAAAAATTTGATGTGACTGTCCATAATATTCTTCCTCCTCGTCATCTTTTTTTTCTTAAATCAAGATCATCAAATAATATATGCATACTTATTTCAATAGTTTTAGTTTTCAAATTAAAAATGTGATATCCTTTAGATTTTGTTGAATATCCTAAAAAGATAGCTTTGTCTGATTTTGCATCAAATTTTCATAAGTTATCTTTGTTGTTTAAGATATAGCAGTAGCATCCAAAGATGTGAAAATATGAAATGTTTTGCTTCCTATTTTTCCATATTTCATATAGTGTTTTGTTTATGATTTTCCTAATAGAAACACAATTTAAAATGTAGAATGAAGTATTTATAGCTTCAGCCCATAAATACTTTTCAACATTTGATTCTTCAAAGATTGTTTTTAGCACTTCTTGTAATGTTCTATTTTTACATTAAACATATTTTGTTAAGGAGTTCTTGCACAGGATAGATTATGAGATATGCCAAGCTCATCAAAAAAAATGTTTTAAAAGATGCATTTATGAATTCCCCTCCATGATCACTTCTTACAGAGATTATATTGGATTATTTTTCATTTTATACCTTTTTACATAATGTTTTGAAAGCATCAAATGCATCATCCATTTGTTTTTAAAAAACAGTAACCATTGTGTCTCTAGAAAAATCATCAACAATGATAAACACAATGAAAAACTCGTATTTCATATCTATCCTAGGCTAGTGGTTTTGATATGACCAAAAAGAATAATGTGAAGTAGTTCAAGAGGTTTTTTAGTTGATATAAAATCTTTTGAATGAAAATTACTCTTAACTTTTGCATTGTAGGTATTCATTTTGTGGGTCCTAGAGGGTTAGTTTTTCTTGTTATACTTGATTTTTTAAAATAACATTGTAATTCATTATATCCAACTACCATACCTTCACCTTATATACTCTACTAGTTTGTGATTTTACACTTATTTGGGACTTCCTTATTTTTCAATTCACAACAACACTAGCTTTCATTAATGTCATCATCATTTTCAACAAACTTCCATTAAAACCATCATCATTTCCAACAGATCATTATAGGGAGCTCCAAGTCCTTAGTTTGAATATGAATCAGACTACCACCCATAAGGTGATATCCAATAGAGCACGCTTTAGTTTGGTTGTGTAAGGCCAAGTCCTTAGTTTGAATATGAATCAGACTACCACCCAAAAGGTGATATCCAATAGAGCACGCTTTAGTTTGGTTGTGTAAGGCCAAGTCTCCCTCAATACTAGCCTTATGACTACTAAAAATAGTGATATCCAATAGAGCAATCTTTAGTTTGGTTGTGTAAGGCCAAGTCTCTCACAATACTAGCCTTTCCAACACTACTGAAAATAATATTTCGTCCCTTCTCCACAATTTCTTTTTCGGCGTATTTATCTAAAGGCAAAGACAACTTATTCCTTGACATATGAATTACACTTTTTGATCAAATAGCCTTCCTTGTTAACACTAAAAAATGAGGAGGAGATAAAGAATTCGAGATTGAGGAAGATTGGTGCACCTAAAAAAGATCATTGTAGTTGTCTACTGGAGTGGAGGCGACGTACCCGCTAGAGAAGATGACTCTATTGAGACTGATGATGATTAAAGAGTGGACACATTATGAGGTGAATGTCACAGTACTTCGCGACGCAGAAGTTGAGGTCACTCGTTCCTACAAGGTCAGCCACCGAATCATTCTAGTGAAAGTCGGGACCAATTACTAGTGTAGATTCATATGGGCCAAGTCTAAAATGGTTTTTCTCCAACAACAAAAAAATCCATCTTACAACTAGACTAGGGGTGTGTGAAAATTTGGAAGGGACTAAACACAAAATGGCTCAATTGACCATTCATTTTACCTTACATAGGTAATGTGTATAGCCTACTTATTGGCTCAGGATCACAAAAGGTTAGATTGACTTTCAACCCACACAAACTCATTATATTTTTCCTTCTCTCAATCGATCTATTATTGGCTCTAGAAACCCTAACTTTTCCCCTACCCTTCCTGAATTCACGTTGCCATTTCTTGCCATCCTCGAGTCAAAAGATATTAGGACACGAGAATGCCTTCTTTGTCATCCTTCTTCGTAGCCTTTCTAGGAAAAACTGAAAAATGATAAGGACATAAAGAAGTCAGTGATGGTATCTAGAAAGATTTTCATGCCTAACAAAGACCGTCACAATTAACTATTGGTAGCGAAGGTGGGATGCTCATCTCAAAAGATGATTCTATTGAGTAGGGCTGTTCAAAAAAAATAAAAAATTAAACCAAATTACAGAACTGAATTTTTGAATTGAATTGCCTT
Source organism: Cicer judaicum (assembly GCA_037974835.1). NCBI lineage: Eukaryota > Viridiplantae > Streptophyta > Magnoliopsida > Fabales > Fabaceae > Cicer > Cicer judaicum. The sequence continues at coordinate 2,108,182 of JBBPBS010000858.1, forward strand.
ATAAAAATTGAGAACCAAACTGTTTTTACAAAAATAGTTTATCAAACGAACCGATTTTCAATTTGAAAAAATTGAACCGAACCGATCAGTTTGAAAAAACTAGAACCAAACCTATTGTTTAAGAAGTAATTAGGGTATTTATGTAAAATTTGTTCAATTGAAACAATGGTCTAATATCATTATACAGTAAACAATCAATCATTACAAGAGAATCATAGTAAAAATTGGGACTATCATAAGAAATGGAACTACCACTAAGTGATGAACTACCATGTTCGCTTGCTTTCAAGCAAAACCCACTTTAAACTCCAGGTGACTAGACAAAATTTGCTTATAAAGCTATGATGGTACCAAACTCAGTTACGTCAATCTTATAACTATTAACACTACAAGGAATCCCTTCATTTGTGGCCAAAAAAAAAACCCTCACAAATTAGTAACCGAAAAAGTCCTCACAAATGTAAAAATTTAAATTGGTCTTTATTTGTGGCTGAAAAAACCCTCACAAAAGACTTAAAATTTAGCTGGATTTTATGGCTTCCTAAGCCCTCACAAAATCACAACGTTGTTATTTTGTGAGGGCTTAGGCCGCCACAAAGGCAAGCCGTATGTGGCCGCCCAGGCCGCCACAAAAGCATTGATCTGTTGCATTTTGTGGCTGCAAAGGCCACCACAAATTCCCATTTATCCGTTGAACTTTGTGGCCGCCCAGGCCGCCACAAATTCCCATTGTACCGTTGGATTTTGTGGCTGCTTTGGCCACCATAAAGGATCAACCAATTTCTATAAAAATCACTCCACTCTTATCATTTTTCACTCCTACCTTCTCTCTTCACCTTCTTTCTAAATTTTCTCTTCACCTTCTCTCTACAAAAATTATTTCTCCAAACTTTTTCTTTATTAATATTAAATTTTTATATATAATAGTTATTTTATTTTTAAATTTTAATTTAACTTAATTTTAATTTAATTTTAATTTTAATTTAATCTTAATTTTAATTTAAATATTATATTTTAAATTTAATTTAAAATTAAATTAAATTATTATATTATATTATATTTTAAATTTAAATTTTTAATTTATATTGATATTAGGTTATTTTATATAATATATTTAATTTAAATTAAAATATTATATTTTAAATTTAATTTTAATTTTAATTAAATTATAATGTTATATTTTAAATTTAAATTTTAAATTTATGTTGATATTAGTTTATTATATATAATATCATTTTTAATATTAATTTTGAATTTAATAAAATTAATTTTTTAATAACGTGAAAATTTTGTGGCGGCTAAGCCCTCATAAAGGGAGACATTTGTGGCGGTATGGGCCCCAAAAAAGCCTAATTTTAAATATCAATTTTACTAATGTGGCGGCCTAATCCCTCACAAAAGGAGGATAGGCCGTAGGCGAGGCTTAGGCCGAAAAAATAAATCGTAAGTCAGGCTCATGCCTTTCAAAGCCTGGCCTGACCTGACCTGGTCTATTCCCACCCCTACTTTTGACCCTCACAAAATCAATGAACTCTTGTTGTGTAATAGCATCAACACAATTTTATAATCAAGCTCAAAAATCATATGTTTTATGCTCTCTATTAGTGGAACCTTTTCTATGCATGAACCAATAGAGCCTTGTGGACTTATCAGATTTGGGTCAGTTTTGAATAGTTGATTGTCTGGTCTGTGTTACTATGCATGAACCTCTCACTGATTTTGGTTGTTCCTTCGGCTTGATTTTTTTTCTTTTCCTGTCTTTCTGTTTATGTAGTTTTTGGGTACTCCTTAAAGTCCTTTAACTTTTATCTGTTTTATATATTTGCCGTTAAAAAACTCAAAAATCTTGTGAAAGGAGTGTATAGATGTCTAATGATAATTTTTCATTGAAATGAACATGACATACTACTATTTTGTTTAGTCAACAAAAAAAAAATACTATTTTCATGTAATACAATGAAATATGAAATGAAATGATAAAATCACGGCTGTAGTATGGTAGTATTTGCATTTGTCACGGTGACGGACTGTCTGGTGCAGGTGGTGATGGACTATCTGGAGAGTCTGGATCGCGAACTAATGTCGTTCTGATGACTGCAATTGTGTTTCCGACTGTGACCGTGATGGAGGGTACTGGAGGGTCTTGTGGCGAAGAAGAGTCACCGGGTGGTTGTTCTTGCAGCTGCGGGGGAGAGTCTTGGAGTGATAGTGCTGACCGTGGCGGAGAGTTTAATGGTGATTGTTGCGGCTGCGTCAGAGAAACTATTGGTGGTGGATGCTGCTGTGGTTGTTGTGGCGGTGAAGAGTTGTTTGGTGGTTGGTGCGGTGGGCAATCAGGTACACGTAGTTCTTCTTCTTCTTCTTCTTCTTCTTCTTCTTCTTCTTCTTCTTCTTCTTCTTCTTCTTCTTCTTCTTCTTCTTCTTCTTCTTCTTCTTCTTCTTCTTCTTCTTCTTCTTCTTCTTCTTCTTCTTCTTCTTCTTCTTCTTCTTCTTCTTCTTCTTCTTCTTCTTCTTCTTCTTCTTCTTCTTCTTCTTCTTCTTCTTCTTCTTCTTCTTCTTCTTCTTCTTCTTCTTCTTCTTCTTCTTCTTCTTCTTCTTCTTCTTCTTCTTCTTCTTCTTCTTCTTCTTCTTCTTCTTCTTCTTCTTCTTCTTCTTCTTCTTCTTCTTCTTCTTCTTCTTCTTCTTCTTCTTCTTCTTCTTCTTCTTCTTCTTCTTCTTCTTCTTCTTCTTCTTCTTCTTCTTCTTCTTGAAGAGGCGAATTGGGCACTACTTGGTCCTTATCAGAATCCATGGTGATTTCACACTCACTAAAGTTAATGGTATCTTGGATGGAATGTTAAATTGATTAGGTATTGGATTGTGTGTGTGGCTATTGAGTAAGCCTTGTGTTCTATTATGTGTGAGTTTCAATTAACTGACTGACCAACGGTATTACAGTTGGTTAGTTATTTGTTAGGTAGTTGCATACAACTGGTTTTCTATCTTGCTTAATAGTTAACAAATGGTATTTTATAGTTAGTTATTTGTTAGGTACTTGCAATTCAGATGCTCATTGATATCTATGCCAATTTATTTATTACTTGGGGATCCCCTTGGAAGAATTCAGAGAAAATTCCAAAGAATTCAAAGAAAATTATCTAACTGGAAGGAAAAAGTACTCTCTACCCACTATAATTTTTAAGGAAACACAAATACACACACCCCTTGGCCATCGATAGTGCTGAGCAATGACCTCAATACCTTTGATCAAGACTTTATGTGTAAATAATGATGACGGAAAACGTACACCTGAAACAACAATCATCACCGTTTCATATAGTTGCGTCGGTACCATAAATAAATAAAGATTTATTCTCGTCATAGTGATCAAGAAATTAATCAACTGATTAATTAATTAAACCCCACCAATAAATCAAGAAACCACATAATTCTGTTTCAAATAATTTCCTCATCATAATGAATAAATTGAATACTATTTGATTATGATTTTTTTTTTTAAATATGACATTAATAATTAAAAAGCAAAAGAAGTAGTACTCACTAGCGCAAAGAGCACGACACCGGTGAAAATTAGAACAAACATGAAAGTAAAGATCCAACACAGAGGACTGCATTTGGATGGCGGGTTAGAAGGTCGTTGTGCCTGTTCAATTTGCATCGGCAATGATGAAGGAGATTCACTAGGAAGAGGAGGAGGAGGAATCTCCGGATATAGTCTTTGTCTCGGCGGCCACATTGGTGTCTTGTCCGGTGCAAGAACTAATTCTTGCTTCGGCCGTGGCCGCCGTGGTAGTGAGTCTTCTGAAAGAATTACTGCATGTTGTGGCCGCGGCCGTGAATGTGACTCCGGAGAAAGAACGGTTTCCTTCTTCGGCCGCGACTGTGGTGGTGGTAAGTCTCGTTTAAGAACTACTGTCTGTTGCAGCCGTGGATGTGGTGGGGAGTCTGGTTCAAGAATTAATGATAGTATTTCGTGCTGAGCTCCAAGGCGAGGACGAGGGCGAGGCCGTGGTGGTCGCGGTGTAGGAATTATGTTCTTAGGCCGCTGCTCCGTTACTAGAGAATCAAGATGAGGAAATAACTTTTGCAACAGTAACCGTTCTGGTGACTTATGCCACGGTAGAGGTTTCGCTTCCGGAACTATTTGGTACCGCTGACGCCGCGGTGGAACTGTTTCTAGATGTGGTTGAAGATATAATGGAAGTTTCTGACCAGGAAATTTTTCTTGAAACCATGAACGTAGTAGAGAATCTGACGTTGATTCTTCTTGCTGCGGCGGAGGAGAGGCTGTTGGTGGTTGTTGTGGTGGAGGAGGGGTCGCTTCTTGGTGCTGCGGGTCCATGAATGATGGTTGTAAATCTCGATTAGGAAATATTTAAGGAAAGAACGTTAAAATAAAGAAAGTATGAGGAAAATAATCTGATATTTGATATGTTAACAAAATAAAATTCTTCCTGTTATATAACTTTCAGCTGTACTCAAATTTTATTGGTTTAGTTTGTGTCCTGACTCCTGAGCATGTGTGTTTTTATTGATTTCTTGAAAATAAAGTTTGCTGCAAATTGAGCTTAAAAATGTTATTCAATGAATGATGATTCTTATACTATTGTCAATTGTTTGAAATGTTTGAATTTATGTAAAGATGGTCAAGTTTTATGTATCCTTCATGCATTGTATAGAGGATGTATGCTCTGCTCTTCTACATTAATTAAATTGATTTGCCAATTCCTATTATTATGGTTTATCATTTATTAAGAAGCTTCTTTGTGGGGACATGAAATTTAGACACGTGCCGAATGTGCTACAAGACATCCAATGAAACAGTTCTAAGCAAATTGGCTAATAAGTGTCTAAATACTATTCATTTAGTCTTGTGACTCATACAAGTATAAGTCGTTGTGTACTTGTTTTTAAGGGGGAGTTTGCGGACAAAAATATAGGACATTTGATAAGCAATTTGGGTGGAAACTTCGGGTACACTTTTGTGGAGTAGACAAATAATTTGTTCAGCTCCCTCAATGGTGAATATTTTGTCACCTTCATGTAATAGGTAGTCATACTCCCTTCCTTCTATTAATAAATGTTTGTTTATAAAATAATTCCTAAACTATGTATCTTCAAAAAAGTTTTAAAAGTTTACTTCTTTAAAAATAAAATTTTGAATTGCAAAACGTGACTCTTTGAAAGAGGTGTTACAAAAGGAGAGAAGAATAATTTTATTTTATTTTCTTGAAATAATCTATCAACAAAAGATATGCTTCTTTACTAAAAAAAAAAAGAAAAATACATACTTCTTAAAGACACTTGATTTTGTTTTTAGAAAGACTCGTCAATTGAAGATTTTGTGGTGTCAATGAAATTTGGAGTCTTTAATGTGAATGCATTGTTTTAGCCCCTAATTTTTTTATTCTACCGTGTGTAATGGACATTTCTTTGCACTTGATGTACGAGTTATTTTGTTTCAAGCATTTCTCACCCTCATTTTGTGATCATCACTAGTAATTAAGAGAGTAAAATACAAGCAAATAATACACATAGAAGATTCAAAAATTAATATGATTGTAACAAACTAAAATTTTAAGTCTAACAATCAAACTATTATTTTATATATTTATTCAATGATAAAGAATTTTGAAAGATCAACAATCTTTAAATTTATATATCTACGGAAGAAAAAAATATATATTCATTAACTATAAACGGTCTTTAAATGACCAATACAACTAACAAATAATATAGTACTCTGTATTTTTTTGGACAAAGAAGGCCCATCCATGCTTTATGGATTAGTGCATATGGCCTATGGCAGGAGCAAAAGGCACAGTAAGAATGTATAGGCCTCGATATATGTTTTTGAAAGTTGTTTTTTTAACCTCAAAAACTCTCAAATTTTATTTTAATTGACTAAATCGAAGGTGTATTTACACATCCAAACCGATCATTAAAAAAAAAATTGTAACTAACTATAAGCATTTTTTTAATTAGCAGAGTAATTTCGATTCATTATATATTTTCATCAATGACTTTTGCATCGTCAATTTATAAACTCAGAGATATAGACATTTCAGATATTTGAAATTTTTCATATCTATATACATGTTGGCATTTTGTGTTAAATTGTTGTTTTGAATTATTAACTTAAATATTGTGAATTTGTTAACAGATTCATCAATTTTTTTTTTAGGATTTTAAATTTGTATTGTATTATGAATTTTACCAATTTAATTGAGTGAATATCATCGTTATTTAGTAAAAAAAAATATCCTTCAATTTAATACATATATTTATAATTATTTTTCTAAACAATTTATTCATTTTATTAACAACTTATCTCTTATTAATTTTACTATATTTTTTTTTAAGAGACAAATTTAATATTAACATTCATAGGATCTTTATAATTATATCCTATCAAAATACTCTATTTTAAAATTTATACATCAAAATATTTTCTTTCTTTTACATTCAAGATACGAGTATCAATCAGTTTCATAACCTTCAAGAGGTTGCATCCTAACGCGAGTTTTAAAATAAATTAAATCTAAAAAAAATACATTAAAAGTAAAACAAAATTTTAACTGTTGCCAATTAATGTGTTTTAATAATATAATTTAATATTAACATTAATTTTTTTTTACATTTAGTATTTTATTAAATTTTATTAATATAATTTAGTTTTTTTTATTGATAGAGTAACCTGCCAATTTCCATTAACCTACCCTAATCATTGAATTATGTAGATATTTTCACTTGCACAAATGTATAATATTTTTACTTGCACAAATGTATGGATATCAAGAATTTGAGATACGTACACCACCAATAATTGAGAATAGATGAACCAGAATAACTTAAAATTGTTTAAAGAGTTAGATGAGTTCGACGACCCCTGATATATGGGACCAGTAGAATTTCTTATTTTTTATTTTTTATTTATATTTAATGTGTTTTGATGGATTTTATTAATATAATATAATTTTTTATTATATTTAGTATATTATTTTACTACATTTTTAATTATTTAAAAAAAATTAAACCCATACATGGTGGAGATATGACCTTCGAAAAACTTTAAAACATGAAGGTAATACATAGTCTTATTCTGAAAATCCAAACTTCTGAAAGTCTAAAAAATTGTAGGTTTTAATATATAAATTTTAAAATGTAGGATATTATAAAATAATAATAATAATAATAATAATAATCCACATTCATATACAAATATATTTTAATAATATATACCTATAAAATAACCACGAGTGATTTATATATGAACAATATAATATCCTCGACGTTAGGTCAAAAGGATCAACTATTGTCGTTCAACAAGTCCTTCTATTCTGACAAACTAGAAAACTAAAACAATGTTCAGAAAGCAATTGTTCCCTGCATATGCACGTGGTGGTAATGCTGCAACAGTGACTCGTCTATATGACCTCAAAAAGCAAACAATACAAACATCTTTCAACTTTGAAGCAATCCACCCATCCAAAACCAAAAACATATCAAGATACCTGTAAAAAGAACCCTACAAAATCACCAAAGGCTGTAAGGAATAACAGAGAAACTTTGAAATTAATAACTGTTAAAGAAGAAGGGAAAGTTGAAACACTCACCTAGCTTCCCCAGAGAAAATTAATAATGCTTTATATGAAAACAACGAATAAAAACGTACACCTGAAACAACAATGCATAATCGTTTCATACTGTATGTTTGAGTATAATATAATTTTACCCATAGAATTCCAATAAAGTATATAGCTTGGAGATATATACATCATACATTGACAGATATATATACATAAAGAGAAAAGAAGAAGAACTCACTATGATTGCAAAAAAGAAACCACCGCAGGCTATGGATATGAGTCCACATGTGATGGAACAACAACAATCATGTGTTTGTAAATCTTCTTCATCATCTCCTTGTGCTGAATGTTCTGGCGATGGTGGTGGTGGTTGTTGAGGCGGAAGAGGAGGAGGAACGGGTGGTGGTTGAAGTCGATCAAAAGGAAGGTTATAAGGTGCTCTTCGTCGTGGCGACTCTGGTGGAGGGTTGGGCGGTGCCGAAACTCTTTGCATTGATGAAGATGCTCCTGATGATGATGGTTGTTGCGACGGAGGAGAGTGAGGCAGTGATTCTTGTGTCAGCGGTATGTTTGGCAGTGGTGGTGGAGAGTGGAGTGTTGATAGTTGCGGCGGAGGAAGGGTTGGTGCTGGAGGTTGTTCTTCCGGTGGGTCCATGGCGGTTAATAATTGTTAATTTGATGGAGGGAAAGTTAGAGGAGAATATTCTTATGTTATATTGAAAGATAGTGTAAGTGGAGTTTCATAAATTACTTAACGGATTTATTGTTCGTTAGTTAGTTAGTTACCCACTTCTGTAACTGACTAACAGTTTTCTAACTACCTGAATACCTGCTTAATTATGTTGAATAGCACAGAAAGCCCATAGTAAAAGTAAAAAACCCAAATAACATAAGGCCTAGAGGCGGGCAGAGGAAATGGATTTATTTTAATGTGTTTTGTTTTTTTCCATGGCATTGTTCTCAAATAAATTAAAAATATGTTTTTGTAGTAGTCAATTCGAACACGTATGATATACCTTTGAAGGTTATTTTTATAAGACTTAAGATGAGAAAAGCAATTATCTTAGTTTTAAAGATACTAGAAATGATGGTGATCTAATTAAGTTTGGTAAAAAATATTTACCTACTTTAATATATTACATTTTAGTTATTTTGATATTTGGTAGGTCTATAATAAGTGAAAGTTGGTAGGTCTATAATAAAACAAGAGTTAAATAATTTTTTAATCTATAAAATTTTATTATTTTGTTATAAAAAATTTTATCAAGTTTTAATTTTTAAAAGTTTTCATTTTTTTTCTCTATAATTTTAAATCAACTCGTATATATTTCAGAATTTAAAAAAAAAATTTCTTTTTTGCAGTATTACTAAGGAAATGTTTAACAATTTCATTACAAAAACGTAAAATTTGTAAACAAATGATGAATTAAATATAAATTTTTATAATTTTTTCGTGCTTAAAAATTCATATTTAATTTTTCTTTTGTTAAAAATTTATGAAAAAATTATTAATTTTCGTGATTCTTTT
>JBBPBS010000858.1:2117819-2131588 GCA_037974835.1 Cicer judaicum
ACTAAAATAATAAAATTTTATAGAAATTAAAAACTTATTTGATTTAAAATAATTGGTCTACTTATATTTGTCGCTTAATTTTATAAAAAAGAATCAAATAATATCTCTATTTTCATATCCAAAAAAAGATTAAATAATTTTGCAGTCTCTATAAAATTTTAAAATTTATTTTTAAGCCAATAATAAAATTTTCAATTTTTTAGTCTCTCAAAAAAATTTAATACTCTTACCTTCAAGAAAATAAAAGGTAGATAGTAGAGAAAATTTCAAAAGAGATCAAGAATAATTAAGATAAAATTAGCATAATAAATTCAATCATGTTTTCTTTGTCTCTTATAAAAAATATATAGTATAGTGAGAATTATAATATCAATATAATTAAATAAATTTTCTAACATATTCGTTTAACATTCTCATATTTGGTGGTCAATTTTGTTACGTATACTTGTATTCATCTCTCTCCTCATAATGTTTATTATCTATCAACATTGTATTTGAATTTTATTTGAGAAGTATTGTCAAATCAACTCTGGTGTTACAAAGACTCAACTACATTAAATTCAACTATCTTTTCATTCACTTATTTTTATTACAGTTTTTATTTACCTCAACTCATCTTAGATGCAGCTGCTTGTCATTCTTTACTACTATCTTCCATCTTTAAATATATGACATTACCGATTAAATTACAGAAATTAATAAAGTTAATAGTAATAACTTTTTTAATAATTAATATTATTCTTATAAGTTTACTTTTCAAGAGAGAGAATTAGTAATGCTTTCATTATGATATTTATTGTTGATTACATAAAAATATGTAAATTAAGTAGGGGTATAATAGTAAAAATAGTAATTATGTAGTTGAAAATTCATAGTTTTATAAAAAATGACATAAATTTTTCAAGAGTGTATTATATATAAGGACAAAGATAGTAACAAATTAATTTTTTAAACAAAAACATAATATAACTTTACAAAAATTAAAATCATGTTAAGCTCATGTTTGAAATGACATTAAAATTAACAAAGTTATCGTAAATCATGCGATTTTGATAAAATATAGTAGACATATTGGTTAGTTAGCTATAGATGTTAATTAAGTACAATAGTTAGTTCGTAAATAGCTAGTTATACAAACTGATTGTTAGTCATGAGCTATATAAGTTTTATGTGTGTCACTTGATGTACTTGAACAATTTTCTAGTTATTCAAAGTAATTCAATATATTTTTTTTTCATATATGATTTGTATCAAAAATTGTAATATGGTATCACAAAAGTAATTTTCCAACTACTTTCTTTCTCAAAATAAATTTGATTGAATCTTAATTGATTTATTCTTGATCAATTTTTTCATCTTCCTCTCCTTCTCTCTCCAACATTCACTACAAAAAAATTAACCTATCGTGACATACAAAATGTGTCACTAAACGTTCAAAACTGTAGATAAAAGTAATACATTGAGTGACACTCAAATCTAGTGTCAACTTTGAGGACTGTCACTACATGTTCTGAAGATTGTCACTACATGTTTTTTGAGTTCTACCTACAATAATGACTGTCACTAAAAACTATATAAATATAAATAAAGAATTAGTCTATTCCTACAATATGTATGTCACTAAAACTTATTATTATTTATTAAATTAAATTTATTTTATCTCCCTATTAATTGTAATTCTAAACTATTATTATCAATAAATTAAATTTAAAATTTTAATTTATTTTTATTAATTAATATCATTAAAACATACAATAAAATATAATTTATTTTACTAATTTTATTAAAATATACAATTAATAGTTATTTTGCTCTAAAAAATTCAATAAATTTTCAAAAGAAACTAGAATGAGTTCTTTAACATTTATTGTGAATAAATGTTAAAGAACTCATTCTAGTTTACTATCCTTTCTTAATAAGAAACTTAAAATTAAATTGTCCTTACAAGAAGAGACTTATACATCGAATCAAATATTAGAAAAACATTAAATTATAAATAAATGACTTGTTTTGTTGCTGAGGAAAACAGATGACATTCTTATATAATTGAGAGTAGACTTCTTGATTTTATTTTTAAACTTCCTTCTTTAATAACTAAATAATATTATAATAGAACTCATTACCAATTTAACTTACAAACAAACTAATTTAAAATTATATTATTCTGCAAAATATACAAATTACAAATATCACGAAGGCAAAAAGTATACTAACACAAATTACATTAATACTCTAAAAATTAACTTGAATCAAATTATCATGATTTCTAGTGTAGAAAGTAATAACCACTAAAAGCAAGTTAGTGGTATCATACCTCAAAGAGGTATTTGGACAAATTGAAATTGTAACATATCATCTTCAATGTCCTTCATTGACTTCAACTTTTTGTATTCTGAAATCATTATACCAAATATAAGTTATAAGAAATAGGTACAAGATTAAGGTATTCAAAGAAAACAAAAATATAATTATTATATGCATAAGAAAAAATATCCCTTCAGGAATGTTTTCTAATTATGCTAATTTTAATTATTCTTCTTTGCTTAGAGGTTGTTCATCACCTTGTCAAATGGTGGCTCCTACTTCTAAACATATGCTAAGTTCATCACAAGAGATTAATGTTGAATGTGTTAAATTATGGAATTGTAATTTCTAAAACAGTTTCATGTTATTGCATTAATTAAATAAGCTAATGGATGTACCTGTTCGCCAATTTTTCTATACTTTATTTGATTTTTGTTTTGTATATATAAAGAGTCTGAAATCTACACTACAGCTCTGTTTCACTGAGAAAAAAATCAGAAAATAAAATAAATGTTTGAATAATGAATAAGAAGCAAATCTTTTGGATGATATAATCTAGACTAGTACAACATGACAATTTTCTATGTATGTAGTACTATAAGATGAATGAATGATTTTTGTTGCCATGTGTTTTGTTACACATTCAGAACAAAACGAATGGCAACATTTCTGGTTCTTGAACATTTCATCAACCACCTTCGCTTCCACACAAATTTCGCAAATGATTAAGTGAACCAACCATAAAATAATGTCAAATGTTTTGAAGAAAAATACAAACAGCAAAAAACATAAACTTACTGCAACAGGTTAGTAAGCACTCAACTTCTATCAACTATCTACAAATTTATATTGCAAGTATCAAAAGCTTCGTCATGCAAGAAGAGAACAAGTAAAATATCATTATAATGAAAACCATAACTAGAGCAGTTGAAAACCATTGAAGTTAGATAGTAGGTAGTATTTTGAAGCAAACCATAGTTAGATCCTCTATAAAATACTCTTTTATCCCTTACCAGTCTCATTGCATCGGTAATCAGTCATTAAAATCTAGATGGTGTATTTTGTTACAATCAAACCATGGATCATTGAAAAGCAAATAAACTAATAATTCTCTCAAACTGTATTTCAATTCCGAAAAGTGCATGACATGGTACTGAAATTATTTAAATTGAATTTTAGAAGTCAAGAGCATTGTACCGGTGCCCTCTGTGCTCTTAGCAGATATATGGCTTTGCTCTTGCAGTTGCTGCACAAGTTTTAGTGATAACGAGCGTCCAGTCCCTTTTTAACTTTGCAAGAGCAAAATGAACAAATTGATACATTAAACTTGACTTAAGATGAACGAAAGGGGTAATCAAAAGAATTGATAATTTATCACTAAAAATTGATATATAGAAGGTTTCACCAAAGGCAAACACTATCCATACCCATTAATAGTAGAAGACAGGAAGACCAAATATTGGCCAAGCAAATACTTCACCATAGGTAGTGGTTTAGCAGCTGCTTCATCAATAACCAATAATTCAACTTGCGAAAGCTTTTCATTTTCATGTGGCAGTATAGACTGAAAGAAATTAGGATGAAAAGCTAGGCCATAATTAATTTACGATTGATCGAACCTCAATGCAGTAAGTTTGCCATCAACCGAAGTTGAAAAACAACACTGCATGAATTTGATGTCACAATAACTTATTAGTCAAGCATTCACTACAACAGATTCTAGAATGCCGCAAAATAAAATAAAAATTCAAATGTAGAGAGAGGGTGATAGAAGAATTTAACCTGAATATGTTCTTTCTGACTCGGTAAAACAGAATAAACAGATGCTACATGACCTTATTTCCATTCAAAACAGAACGTGAGAATCGATAGTTGTAGAATCTAGAAGAATTGATCTGAACTTAAATTCAGTTCACCTTGGCAAGTGTGTCACCTATCAATTTCTTCAAAACACCTTGTCTCGGATCCTACTTTCAAAACATTTCCACGAACAAGGAATATTTAAAAACACAAATCAATAAGCCTCTTTTTGACAACATTTTATACTAAATTTGATATAGTCACTATTTAACAACACTGCTTCCAATTAGACAAAAGTTTGAGATAAATCCAAACTACCTTTTCGGCTCTCCATGTCAGATATCTATGTTGTGCTCCAAGATTGTAAAAAAATTGGTATGCATCTGTCTCTTTTACTGTCGTGTCTATCAATTCCAACCATACCTGAAAGGATAATGGTCATCAAGATAAAAGAATTACAAAGTTACAAGGACAATTATTTACTAGAATGCTCGAATTAATACCTTGTAATAATCTCGGAATGTCGAATACACAACATCGTACTTTTGCGGGCATGAAGTAAACTTTGTCCAAATGACAATTGGTGAAAAAAACTTTATAGACTCATTTGTGAGCTTACCTCCACATGGAAAATGCTGCATTAAGTCTGTGTACAGTAAATACACTAAGTCCTTTGAGCAAGAACTACTCTAACTTAATATAAAAACACACAAGTTCGCACGAGGACCTTAAAGAATCAATGGAAGTTCCTTGTAAAAGCATGTCCAGTTTTTGAACAACTCATCACTCCTGTGGTGGTTAACGATGTCGCTAAGAAGCTACTCATTAACAAAACTTTAGACATTGTTACGCAGTTGTCATTAACTGTTCAAAAACTGAAAATACTCATTTTATTTCTTGTAATTTTCCACAAAATATTTAAACAGTTACCTCGGCATATTTCAAGCCAAGAGGAATTTAGCTTTTAAAGTACTTTTCCTTGTAGTCATCTTGATTGATGATACCATGCAAAGGGTTAAGGTCCCTGACAACATTAACATTTAACACAACTGGTCTAGTACATAGTCACCACTATGGTCCTTTCTCATTCTAAGCAGCCTCTCATTAGCCATTTTTGCTAACTCCACATCTCCATGAACCTTGCTAGCTCCAAGCAAAGTCCTCCAAACAATTGCATTAGGTTCAATCTTCATGGAGTCGATGAACTCGACCGCTTTGTTTAACAGTCCGGCACGTCCTAACATGTCTACCATACACCCACAATGCCTAATGTTTGGCTCAATCTTATACTCACTTCTCATAAGATCAAAATACCGATAACCCTCATCAACTTTTCCAGCATGACTACAAGCTGCTAAAACACCAACAAAGGTGATATCATTTGGAAAAATATTTGTCCTCAGCATCTCCTTAAACAAACCAAGTGATTCCTCACCATGTCCATGAAAAGCCAATCCGACAATGACTGTTCCACGATATCACATCTTTATCTCTTATGGACCAAAACACATGAATTGCTTCTTCAATGTTTCCACATTTGGCATACATATCAACAAGAGCATTCCCTAACAATGTGTTCACCTTTCCCATACTAATCTCCATAATCTCCGCATGCACTTTTCGACCATTTTCCAGATCCCCCAATTCAGCACAAGCAGACAACAAACTCAACAACGTCACTTCATCCGGACAAACCCCATTGACTCTACTCATCTCATGGAACAACTCCAACGCTTGTCGGTTCAAACGACAAACCACATAACCTGCGATAACTGCATTCCAACTAACAACATCCTTCACAGGAGCCTCATCAAAAAGCATCCTAGCACTCTCCATCTCCCCTTGCTTAGCATACCCGGTAATCATCATATTCCACGACACCAAATCTCTCTCAGGCATTTCATCAAACAGTTTCCTCGCAACCTTCAAATCCCCACATTTCGCATACCCAGCTATAAGTGAAGACCAAGCAACCACATCACCCTTACACAGTTGAAACGGGTGAAAGTAGCGCAGGATAAACAGAAAGGAGTGCGTAGAATAAAGGAGGTGCCGAACAACCAAGCTTTTGACTCAGTTTTGAGTTGGAATTAGAACTACAATCCTTGTGTTGTACTGTTATTATTGTATTGTTGAATATGAATCCTGAGCCTGAATCGTAAATCGTAAAATGTTGAATCGTAAGAGAAATTCCATTGAGATGAATAAGTATTGAAGGGGAAATCGATTAAAGAGGAAATTGAAGGAATCAATTGAAGAGGGAATCGAATTTTTTTTGATAATTTATGAGATGAAATAGGGAGCAAAAAGTGAGAAGAGCTTCAATCATTCCTTAACCTTTTGAGCAAATTTGAGAAGAAATCTGGAACAAAAGTTTCTAAGATCGAAATGGGAGAAAGGTGAATTTTGAGCAAATTTGAGAAGAAATGAGGAAAAAAATTTCTGAGATCCAAACGGGAGGAAGGGAATACGATGAAGTGAAGTATGGGTCAACCAGGAGGAAATATTTTTTTACGTGAATATTTGAATTTTTTTTAAGTTAAATAAGATGCAATGACATAAAGTAGAATAAGTGACACTCTATCTGTAGCTAAAAGTAATTATAGTGACAAATAATAAGATATCACTAAAGGTTGAGTGTCACCATAGATGTTTTTTTTTTGTAGTGATTTCAAAAGTGGAACAATTTTTTCTTCTCCTTTCTCCTTCTTCTCCCCTAAAAAAGAACCATTCTTTCTTCAGTTTCTTCATGTGCACAACAAATGATCTTCACTTTCATCTTCACTCAAATATTAGTTGAATAATTTATTTCAACATGGTGATGATGATGATAGAAAAAACTAGGGGTGGCCAGATGTGTCACACCCGCTCATAATTGTTTGACCCATACGGCCCACAAGCAAACGAGTGGCTTGAATCGAGTTTTTGGATCTCGCGGGTGAACTTCAATGGATATACACAGTCTACCACGGTCGGGTTCGGATGAAGAAATTGGATCCAACGACAACTGAAATCAACCGGCCAATACATCTGAGATTGAGGCCTAACATTGCTCTGCATATTTTGGCCGAGTGCATTTCAATTTTTCATATAAAATCACTACTTCCATCAAACCCTAGCCGCCCAAGACACCCTTGCTCGGCGTCTTTTCTCTCGTTTTCAACTATCATTCTTCGTTGAGAAATTGATTGAGAAATCGATTTTGTAATTCACAAAACAAAGATTTTGCTGATTTAATCGATTAGGAAATCGATTTTGTAATTCACAGAACAAAGGTTTTGCTGATTTAATCGATTGGGAAATCGATTTTGTAATTCACAGAACAAAGATTTTGCTGATTTAATCGATTGGGAAATCGATTTTGTAATTCACAAAACAATGGTTTTGCTGATTTAATCAATTGAGAAATCGATTTTGTAAATGGTTTTATCAAACCTTTGTGATTAAATAAATCGATTGAACAATCGATTGAAATAAATAGCTGAGCCACTGTAACAAGCCGAATCGATTGGCAAATCGATTTTAACTAAATAGCTGGGCTACTGTAACAAGTCAAATCGATTGGCAAATTGATTAGTTCAATATATTTTCAAGATTCAAGAAAACCGAAAACGTAATAATCGATTAGGCAGTCAATTGAGCTAGTATCACATTTTAACATAATCGATTGGGAAATCAATTTTTCTGAAGTTTTTCTAAACTACATAAATTGAACCAATCACAATTACACACAATTCTAAAATGTAACACTTAGCAATTACAACACGATCACCACGACGTCTTGAGTTTCGAAATAGTTTTGCAATCAATCACACTTACACACAATTCCAAAACATCCACACTTGGCAATTATAACACAATTACCACGACAACTTAAGTTCAAACACTCAATCATAATTTTGAATCAAACACGACTCGTGTGCTAAGCACCCTAATGCAATGCATATATGCCAAAATGCATGGACTCGGAATTCCAAACCAAAACTCTCCTCGAAGGGCTGTAAATCATAATTGTACCGCCTATCACGGGCCGAAGTACTAAATTACCGAGGTGCCACCTATCACGGGTCTGCATGATTTACTAAAAAGCGTAAATTGTAAATGTACCGCCTATCACAGGCCGAAGTACTATTTACCGAGGGGCCGCCTATCACTGGTCTGCACGATTTACTAAAAAGAAACGTAAACCATAAATGTACCGCCTATCACAGGCCAAAGTACTATTTACCGAGGTGCCACATATCACGGGTCTGCACGATTTACTAAAAAGCGTAAATCGTAAACGTACCGCCTATCACAGGCCGAAGTACTATTTACCGAGGTGCCACCTATCACGGGTCTGTACGATTTACTAAAAAGAAACGTAAACCGTAAATGTACCGCCTATCATAGGTCGAAGTACTATTTACCAAGGTGCCACCTATCACAGGTCTACACGATTTACTAAAAAGAAACGTAAACCGTAAATGTACCGTCTATCACAGGTCGAAGTACTATTTACCGAGGTGCTACCTATCATGGGTCAGCACGATTTACCAAAAACGTAAATCGTAAATTTACCGCCTATCACAGGCCAAAGTACTATTTACCGAGGTGTCACCTATCACGGGTCTGCACGATTTACTAAAAAGAAACGTAAACCGTAAATGTACCGGCTATCACAGGCCGAAGTACTATTTACCGAGGTGCCACCTATCACGGGTCTGCACGATTTACTAAAAAGAAACGTAAACCGTAAATGTACCGCCTATCACAAGCCGAAGTACTATTTACCGAGGTGCTACCTATCACGGGTCAGCACGATTTACCAAAACGTAAATCGTAAATATACCGCCTATCACAAGCCAAAGTACTATTTATCCAGGTTCCACCTATCACGGGTCTGCACGATTTACCAAAAATGAAATGCATGAGCATACTCTAACTCTATCCACGACAATCGTTAAGTAAATGTAGATATTAAAATATTCTCCATTTTTAATACTCATTTAACTCTAACAATTTTCACGACAATCATTAAGTAAACAAAGATATTAAAAGTTTCTCCATTTTTAATACTCGTTTAACTCTAATGACTTTCAAATTCTCCACAGAGCATACTCAGACATATTCTCAAATTCAATCCACAATTCACACCAAATCACATCAGTTCATTTTTCCACAAAATCCACACAACACATCTCAAAATTTATAAGTGTTAATTATGAACACGTCAAATACGACAAACACAAATCATCACAACCCACCACTCAAACACATCAAAATTCATTTCCTCAAAATCATACATAAATGAGTTAAATTCATTTTCCACAAAACACTCATCAATATCACCAAAACCCAACATTAGAATTTCGCCCATAAAAGTATTAAATTCATTTTCTCCAAATCAACACTTCAACCCTAACAAAATTCTTTTCCACACAACCACTTCGCCCATAAAAGTCCCTAAATGCAAACTAAAAGTTTGGAAGGAGCCCTTACCTTAACGTTAGTTTTAACGTGCGATTACGGTACCGCGAGTAAATCCGGTAAAATCTCCACTCGCGACGTTGCTTCCAAAGTTAGTTCACTAGCACCGTAGCGTGGTGGTGAGCAATTTTCCCTTCTATCTCTTCGCGAAACGAAGCTTAGATCTAGATGAAACGTGGAAGATTGTGTTTGACGGTTTTAAAATCCCTAACACCGTTTTTCTTCGTTTTCGATTCAAAGAAGAAGGAGGTTTGGAAATCTTCTCTTTCACACTCACTAGGTCTTGGGTTTTTTTTTCTTGAAGCAAAGAAAACAAGAGAGAAAGAAAGAAGGGAGAGGGAGATGAAGCGAGCAGATAGGAAACGTTTTCTCGTTCCTCTGTTTGATGTTTTCTTTTGTTTTTCCTTCCTTCTATTTTCTTTTCTTTCTATTTCCTTCTCTTTCCTTTCTATTTCCTTTTATTTTCCCTCCAAACAAAGATATATACTTATATATTAATTATAACTTAACAAATATCTCAAAATATCTAGATATTTATTAAAATTACCGTTTCACCCATAACCTCTCCAACCCATTTTTTGTTAAAAATATCTACTACCGTCGCAACTCAATTGACAGATACAATTTTTAGCAACTCGAGATATTTTTAACAAAACTCCCTAGAATTAAATTCTTCGTAAAAGATTCACCGCAATTAATTTAATTTATTTATCGACGAGTAATTTTAATCGACCATCGAAATATCTTGTTGGTCATTTAAACTCCCAAAATATTAATAACTTGGCTAAAAAGCCTCCGAGTTCAATACCAAAATACACTAAAATACATAAAGTATAATTTAAAATTATGGATCTTACAGTTTACTTTCAATAGCTTTATGCCTCTTTTATTTTTAAATTTTTCTAAATACTTAACAATTATTGTCTAACTATAACTTTTATTTTGTGTGAGGCTTTTTGTTGTCCTTCCTTAGAAATATGCAACAAGGTTCCCTTAGTAGCAGCGAAAAAGTAATGGAATCAAAGAAAAGTAAGTTCTATGATTCTTTTTTAGCTTTTTTAAAACTTGAATCTATTGTTTATAAACTAATGATTAATTTCTAATGCTGGAACAATGTTTGTATGGTTATGTGTATATGATAATGTGTATTTTTATGGTATGCATATATCACAATATCTCATAAAGCGCAGACTAATGCCAGACAAGAAAATTAACTTCTAAATGTATGACATTTTATTTTATGTTTGAAATGTAGGGTATATGGATTGCTTTGTTGTATTAATATGTTTTGCAACTAGATACTCTAACTAGTGATATTTCTATGTAGTTGAAAGAGCTAAGACAAGGTCATATTGAATTTAAAATGGAAAGTAAATCAATTTTGCATGTGGGAGTTGGAAAGGTACTTTTTTGTTTTCTTACAACTTCTTATAGTTTTCCTTACAAAAGGGAAAGGTTTTGTTTTGTGAAATATTCTCATTTGCTTACAATAATAACCAAAGGTAAACTACAAAGCATAATCTTTGCCGGAGAATATCGGAACATTCATGAATGCAGTATTGCAATTGAAGCCTGTTGGCTTGAAGAAGAGTAAGTAGTATACACCTCTTATGTACATGATTTTCTATTATAATCTTGGATGTGACTTGTCGGTGAAACATTGATGTTATGATTGTTCTTTCTCTTCAATTTCCATCATTTTCTCAGGGTAAGAAAAGAAAAAACATCTACTAAGATTTTATTACATCACACAAAGGGGAATACATAATATGTTGTCATCAATTGTATGACAATCTCTCAAAGTGAAAAGCTTTTGAAATATTTTAACTCCACTAATGTTATTTTTTTTCTTCTAATTTGCATTATATGTGTGCAGAAACTGCTGAAATTACACGGCAAAGCCTCGTGGTGCAGCATTATTCCTTTGATTAATGTCATTTTAATTAGGTTGATTATGATGTAATTTATGTAATTTATACTTGAGAATGTAATCTATATTGGTTGTGTTGTGTGAATGTGACTTGATTGTCGACGAAGTTGTTATTTAATATTTGGCTTAGACTTTATGGCCAACGGTGATTGTATTAAATTTTGATTAATATTGTGATTGACAATTGTGATCTAAAAAATTGAAGTTATAAAACAAATGATGTATGATTGGCAAGTTAGATCAGATATTTTAATGGGCCAGAGTTGTCTTAAATGTAACAAACTATATTGGATCAAATTATTTTTCATGGTTATGTCTATATGCTATTTTTTTTAACAAAATGAAAAAAAGGGCCCAATAAAGTCCAAAAGTCCAATTCATTTTTACCCACCTGCTCACAACCACCATCTGGTAACTCGAATCCGACCAGCCTGAAAATATATAAAAAAAATGGACGAGATTGGGCTTATAGTTACCACCCGTGGATTCAATCAGTTTTGATTTTTTGGCTCGAATCCGACCGCATCCGACTCATGTTCACCCCTAAAAAAAACCATAAGACAATCGCTATTAAGGCAACGTGTTGGCCAACAAAAATTATGCCAAAAGAAATCATTCTTCTTTTTCGTGACATAACCTTCTTCTAAAACTTCCTTCATTCCCAGAACATAATCTCTTGTTTCGATCTTTCTTCAAATGGTAGACATAATCAATTTCCCCACACCACAACCTCCTTTTCCTCTTCACCCTAAAAAAAATCATCAAGATCTATTGAAAGGAATTGATGTAAAAAAAAACAATTCTAAAGACATGAATTCCAATTAGAGAAATTCTTTTTTGACAAAATCTCCTGATCAAAGTTGCATTTAATCAGTTAAAAAAAATACAAGTTTGTTAATTGAATTGTTTGATTAAGATCAAATATGTGTCCATATATAACAACAATCAAAATTTGGTGATATAATTATTTTTTCTACGACAATTCTCTAATTGACATTCTAACTATTGCCATTAAAAAAAGGATGGTTAAGCAAAATTCATTTATTTTTAGACTTAATTGACATTTTATATTTTACCTATAAAAATATATAGATTGTTAAAAAAATTTAAGTCAATAGATTTCATTATTTCATATTTTTTATTGTCAATCTATTTTTTTTTTTTATAATTTTTAAATTAAAAGTGTAATAGGCACATTTTAATTCACAAAAGATATTAGATATATTAATTAGTTATATAAATTAAATATAATAATTAATTAATTTAGTTAATTATATTAACTAATTATTATTTATTAATTATAAAATTTTATATTTTATTTGATGTACTTAAACAATATATTTTAATTTTAATATATTTTTCTCTCATGTATCTATTAAGAATTTAATAAATATATACTTTCAATTAAACTTCTACCAGCCACATTCCCTATTCATCCAGACATACATTTAACCTACCAATACATTTTTGTTTGTTTGTGTATATTTAGTACCCATGTAGTTCTTCTTTTTGGAATTGATGATTGTATTACTTTTAATGACTTGATAAGTCAATATCCCACCCTTTCTTCTGACAGATCTTGATTGATCTCCCCAAAGTGAAAACGCATTCATTTATTTCCTTTCCTTTTATAAACAGTTGGAATATGATCGTTCAAAAAGTAATTAAACTGTGTTCATGGTTATCGAACTCATGTCCCTACACACTTTGGTGTAGTCCAACTGAAAACTCAAGAGTGTACTTCAAACCGTAATTTAGTGTAACATATATGGCGGTTGGGGTTGTGGTAAGAGTGTTACTATTATAGTCATAGACACTAGTTTTATTTGGATTATTGATATAATACAATATAAAATTTAATAAAGACACACCAAGATAAAGATATAATAAATATTATTATAGATTATATTTGATATATTAATTATAATTAATATGATAATATTTTATTATATATTTGGTATATATTTTATTAAACGTAATATATTATAATTAAATAATAGAATTATTATTATAAATAATTATATATTGGTTTTTTAAGTTAATTTATTATATTTAAAGTATTATAATTTTATAAAAAAATTAAATAAATAATGAAATAATTTTATTTTTAAAATTATATTTTTGACACTATTAAATAAATTTCTTTAAAATCATTAGTAACCAAATCATTCTACTTTATTTATTAGAATATAAATAAAGATATGATATATATATATATATAAATAAATAAAATATTATTATAAAATAAGTTATATTTATTTTAAAA
>JBBPBS010000858.1:2157398-2184153 GCA_037974835.1 Cicer judaicum
TATATATATATATATATATATATATTTCTTCATAGTTATTTTAAAATCTGTTTGAAAGAAAAATTAAATCAAAGAAATTTATTAGTATGATAAATTTAATTCGATGGCTTTATATTTATTTTTAGAGAACCTTTGTACACCTTGAATAAAAGAGATGAGATCAAATGAGTACTTCGGTAACTTTATACTTATTTTGGGTGATATTATTCTTTTAAGGAAATCTCATATTTGAAATAATTAAAATTAACCTATAAGAATATAACTTTGGAAACTACAAGTTGGATACTAAGTTGAGAAAAACACCGTATGAATTTAAATAACAAAATCAAAACATAAGAATATACTTTGGAAACTCAAAAATTTGATATAAAACTGTTTTTAAATAACAATTAAAACATGACCAAAGAACAATAATATATGAAAATTGTTACTACAAAGTTCTTTTAAATACCTATCACTCCAATACAATCACACTCACAAAAGGAAATGTTTATTTATCTCTCACAAAACCCTAAAACAAATAAAATGTTAATAATAAATTTAAAATATTTTTGATTGATGCAATTTGTAATTAAGAACTAGAGTCACATATATATAAGATCGATTTCTAACTTCCCTTACAATACTAAACAATATGATACTATTTTAACATGTATTATTTCAATTAGGTTCAACAATCTTCACATTGATTAAAAATGATACATCTAATGCTTCCATTGTCTACACTAATCATAATTCAAAATAACTAGCAAACTCAACTATAAAAAGTAGATTTCACTTGAAACTAAACCACTTTAAGAATTTCTTCATGCCAAAAATCATACTGAAAAATATGGTGCAACTTCCATGTTGGTATTCTCATAAATTTTTCCATGTTGATGAAGATAACAACAATGAATATGATATAAATCATCAAGTTGTTTCATATAAACTTGAATATATATATATATATATATATATATATATATATATATATATATATATATGAAACAACTAGTTAACTCAAAAGACTTACCTGGAGTGGTGTAGAATACTTATAATCCTCGATGACAAATTGTTCAAAAGTTGAAAATACTAGAAAGATTTCTTGTGGAATAGCATGAAGAGACAATAAATGAATACTCAAATCTTAAAGAGGTAGAGTAAACAGTACTTGTTTTCTATTGGATTAAAGTTGATTGAGTCATCGACTCTACTGAGACAAATTATCTCTTTAATGGAAAAATTAAATGTAACAAAAATTTATTGTGAACAGGGATAAAAAATACTTGTGTATTTCTTCTCTTCCTTCATCTCTTAAATTTAATCAATTCTTTATGGTTCAACATTAACTAATATTAAAATTTCTTTACAACAAAAGTTGAATGTTTAGATAAAGAATACATTTTAGTTTATATAGTAAAATCGATTTGTAAAATGGTCAACAATATTCAAACTCCTTTTTCTTGTGTATTCCAACACCTTCCACTTTGATATCACATTTTCATTTAAAATCTTAAGATATTAGATATATGGATAACCTATCTTTTATATATAACATTTAACTCATTTATAGTTAGTGCATTTATACTTGAATTCTACAATTTCTCTCCTCAAGTGTGAGTCTCTCGCATCTTATACTTGCATCGCTATTACAACCAATGGAAGACACCTCTCAAGCACAATGCTAGTAAGACTTTTGATACAAAAATTCAATATTAGGATCGACCCCCCTTTTGTACCAAACCAAACTACGACTTTGATACCACTTATTGCAGTATTGAAATAATAGAATAATAATAACTCTTTTTAAGTAACAATTCTAAGATACCATTTTTGTATTATTTACAAGACCAAACATATCATCAACTTCACCTTTAAAAATTGTCCTATTCCTATATTTAACTTATTTATAAATAAACTTAAATTGAAAATAATGTTATTTAAATATTAGTATATATTTAATATATAAATATTCATACTATAATATAAAGACAATTCATGAGTTAATGATAACTAAAAACGGTTTGGCAGGACCATTTTTTGGTCAAATATAATCTTTCATAATATAATCATTTTCAAACCTCACCTTATTATTTTCAAAATACAAACCCAATTTTATTCTATAACTACTATCTTCTCTCGCCAAATTAATCAACTTTTTCTTATTAAAATTAAAATAGAAGTAGCAATACGCTATTAAGCTTTCTTCTCTCTACAAATATCTCAACCTTTTATTATTAAAAGTAAAATAAAAATAGCAATACTCTATTAAGCAAGACGATAATAAATTAATTATTATCAGTACCCGAAATATGTCAAGATTTCTATTCAATGAGGTTGTATTTGATAAATAAAAAAATGATATGACTCATGATAATGAAGTTAGACCAAGTACTACACATACCAATGATATTGTACTCGTTAAATGATAAAAAAGAATTATATTTATTAATTTATTTTCATATTTTTAATTTTAATTCATGTCTCCTTGAACTCATTTGCTTTTTTCTGTAATCGATAACTTTTTTTACTTTCACATGAATATCATAATTTTAAATTAACTAACTTTCAAAGAATCCATGAAGTTGAACCAAGTACTACATATATTAATGAAAATACACATGGTTAATGATGAAAAAAAAATTATTTTAAATAAAAAATTTAAATTTTCTTCTCTATATTATTGTCTCTATTTATAAATTTAAATTAACTAACTTTCAAGTAATCCATGAAGTTGAACCAAGTATTACATATATTAAGGAAAATACACATGGTTAACGATGAAAAAATATTATCAAAGTTTACAATAAGGGTCACTCATAAGGCAAATTAATTAAACAACCTATACTAATTTTGAAATTTAAATTTTTCCAGTAAATGATATTACTTTTTTAGCTTTTACAAAATTTTAAAGCAAGCATATAGTTCATGTCGCAACATCAACATATATTTTAGGTCCATATTTCATGGAATTTTTTCTTAAACATATTGTTGAGGCAAAATTCCTTATGAAATTTCAATGGTAACAAACCTTAATGATTAAATGATTAAGATATTTTGATAGATCTTGTTATCTAATATGTGCTTTTAAGTGATTAAGCAAAAAAGATTAAAATAAGAAACACTCTCATAATAGTGTGAGAAACAAGAAACACAAGAAACATATATGATTAAGTGATTAAGCAAAAAGAACAATGTGAAAAACAAGAAACACTCTCATAATAGACTTCATAATGTTCACCGGAGGATCAAAATGTTATGTCTTGAACATAAGACAATACGTTCATATATATATATATATATATATATAGAAATAAATTCAACGATCAAAGTTCACATTCCTACACTGATTCAAGAAGAAGAATCTTCCTTAAATGTATCAAAATGAGTAAGCTATAAAATATACACGATAGTCATTTTGATAAGTTATAAAATATACATGATATGATAAATAAGCTATCAAAGGAATAAGTGAGAACTGAAGTCCAATAATCACGATAGTGTAACTTAACTTAATCAAAACTACAACTTTACAAACATTATAAAGTTACAAGATTAGAAGATTCCTATGCAAAAGTACACAAATACAAAAGTGACTGAAAAGTTGGATAATTGTACACTAATTGGAGGAACTATCACCACAGAAAGATGTGCATTCGGACACATTCTTTTTCTCCCACATGAACTAAATAGAAATAAATCAACCAACATTATGAAGTCAACTTGAAACTTATAATGTGTATGAATCCTCAAGATTTCCATCTTTACAGGCTAACACACATTGGAACTTGTACCCAACGACACATAAATACTTTTGCAAATTTACTGCTGTTTGTTTACAAGTTATATATATAGGACAACTAATAACTTGAAAGTAATAAGCACTTACACCAAGATAATACTCATTCATCACAGGAGTGTTGAAGTTTGATTAAAAGTTCATCAAATATACTTAGGGATCATCATAGATCATCAGATTCAAAGTATACACGAGTGCGAAAGATCTGTTTTATCTATGTCATGTTCTAAGAACTTGATGCACAATCTAAACTTTGTTTGTAAACATTCTAAAGTCATCTTTTGGTTTGTAAAAGAGACTCAAGTTCAGTTGTGATTGTTGGTTAGGGAAGAGTGACTATGAAAATGATTTGTAAGCCTCTAAAGGCTAAGAAAATATACTAGAGAAAGGTCATGTTGACTGGATCTTGCAAGTGCAAAAATTGAGAAGTTTTCTCAAGCATTTTAGTGAAAAAGCACACAATCTTGAAGAGTGTGATAATATTGTTAGTGCAAAAATACCACAAAAGGAATATGAACCACTATTACAAGAAGTAGAACTAAAACATTTATCCATTATCCTTGAGGTAAATTTAATCCAAAGCCTTCATGCATGAAGAATGATCAATGTAATAAAAGATTTAAAAAAGAGTACTAACAAGTGACACGTCAAAGTAATAACTCATATCCAGAGTATAGAAGACGAAGTACCAAGCCAATATGTCAAAGTAATAACTCATATCCAGAGTATTATTAAAGTATGACTAACACACAAATGTTGAAATATGTAGTAGCTTCAAAAGTATTAGATATTTGTATAAGTATGTTTACAAAGAGTCATATCGAGTTTGAGGTTTAACAATATATTGATGCAAGATGGATTTGTTAACATCAAAACTACTAACGACCAATTCTCTTCAAACAAATCAGGTGCTAACAATCTCCCCATTTTTTATGATGATCAACATCTATTTTTGTGAATAATTTTTCTTTTTTAAATAATATAAGTAAAAAAATGTTCAATGTAAGGCTCCCTCTTCATATGAGCAGGTTTAAAAGAAACGGTGATGAAAAAAGTAATTGTTCTCAAAACATATACTCCCCTTTTTGTCATTAGATGAACATAACCAAAGGGAAAGACAACTTCACTTGGTGTACCTTTTGATGTAGCATACAATCTCTTTCTAGTTTGCTCTTCATGAGATTTCTAAAAGTGCAAGATCCAAAGGTAAAGGATATCTTTAGTAGGTTCAAAAGTACTTGAATTCTGAGCCGTCATATGTCTTCTATGCTCCATTATATCCCTAATCTCGTTTGTGGCAAAAGATATAACTTTGTCCCACTAAGTTGAGACTTCAATATGATCCAAACTTTGAGCATTCTTACTCCTAATATTAATTATTTCATGGAGGTTTTTGTGTGAAGGCAAAGTTATGAAGGTGGGAAATTCAATCTTTAGGGGATATTGCCTCAAATATCTCATCTAAGGTGTTTGTATTTGAATCAAAGCTGCAACAAACAATAAATGTTTGAGAGGTTCATTTGTATGAGGTTGTAGAATGTGTTGCAATAGGAGTTTGATATTTAGTGAAGGGTTCAGATGGTGTTTTTGTAGTTTCAGGTTTATTCTTTCATTACCACTACCAATATCAACCAGAGAGTGAATAAGATCATAAAGGGACTTACCTTCCGTCTCTTCCTCAAGATGAGGCTAACTTCATCCACATTAAAGTTTTTCATCTTTTTCTACCACAAAAGTAACATATCTATCAAAGTACACAAATTGAATTTTTATTTATTTGTTATTTTATTTTATTTATGAGAATCACCGCCCTAAACATAAAAAGTTGCTATCCCATGAGCAACCCCAAACTTAGAATTTTACCAACGCGAGACAATAGTTTTCCTACCTAACTTCAAGTAAGGTGATTGCATTAAAGTCAGGTCTTTGGCTTGTAATGTGGCTAGTAACTGAAAGAAAATGGGAAGGCTCAAAGGGCTAACAAAGGATAACATTTGCATAGGGTAGTTAGAAAGGCTCAATTGACCAAATAAAATTTCTTCAATGTATGCATAAACTACAAGTGATACAAGTTAGAATTAGTGCAAGTTCTGAAGGGGTAACACATGTTTAGATAATCACACAACAAATAATTAAAGTGTTTAGGCTCAAAAGCTCACAACTAGGATAATAAAAGAGAGTATGAATTATCTAAATGATGCCAAACATGTCACTGCAACTTTTTTTTTTTTTTGAATGTCAAGTCTTCCACAACTAAAGAGTAATCAAAAATGTATGCATTAATGAACTTGTCAAATTGAGCAATGATACGAGCAAAGAAATATAGCTTAAATTTCAAAATCTAAAACAAATAGTTTAAGACTAGCTTCAAGTTATTTAAAATTATTCATCATAGTGCATGTTTACTCAATTTAAAAGACACAAATTCAAATAAAAAAGATAAGATTGCAAAAATAAAAGTCATCTCTACATGTGGGTTGCCTCCAACGAAGCGCTTCTTTAAAGTCATTAGCTTGACGCCTCAACTATTGTCAAGGTGGCATATAAAACAGGATTAACTCATCATCTTTCTTCTTCTTTTTGTTTGGTAGAAATTCCATGAACTTGAGAAATAAAAAGTGTTGCTTCCATGTCCTTCTCAATTGGACATTGATGAACAAGGCATAGATTGAATCTCGAACATTTTCAATCTCTTCTTTTTTTCGTTTCCTCGTTCATGTTCTTCTCTTGCTTATCTTCTTCTATCACAACAATAAAGTCTTCTTCAATCTTCAAACTTCTCCTCCATCTTCACATTGACTTTCAAATCATTCAATTAAAACCATGTTATTCTTCATGAATTAAACCAAAATGTCCGTAATATGAAAATCTTTGTCATATGATTCTTTGGTTAGAATTTTGGGAGGTAGAATTTGTTCTTAATTGATCTTTGTAATATTACATTCGCCGTTTTCTATATCTTTGACAAAAAAATCTTCATATTCTATTAGTTCGACAAAGTCATTAAAACAATTTCTCCTATGTCCTTCTCTGCAAAAGTCACACCTAAGAGGCTGCATCTAAGGGATCTGAGGGTGATATTTGAAAAATATAGCTCTCAAGATTCGCCCCTCAATCATGCGACATATACCAGATGTAAGACAAGTATCACACTCTTCATATAATTGTAGTATAATATCATCATTATAATCTTCTATGTTGTACAACGAATAGTTATCTTAAACAAAGAAGAGACAAACCACTAGCACATGACATTAGCATGCTCAAAAAATAAAATTAGAAAATAAAAGGAAAACAATTTTGTTTTTCAAAATTAAAATTAAAATAAAAGCAAATTTTGTTTTGCTCTGCAATAATGCGACATATACCAGATATAAGACAAGTATCACACTATTCATATAATTGTAGTAGAATATCATCATTATAATCCTTCATGCTCTACAGGGAATAGTTATCTAAACAAAGAAGAGACAGACCACTAGCACAAGACATTGGCAAGCTCAACAAATAAAAATAGAAAATAAGAGGAAAACAATTTTTTTTCAAAATTAAAATTAAAATAAAAGCAAAATTTTTATTGCAGAGCAAAAACTTTCAATTAAGTAAATAAGTTAAATTCAAATGTGATATGGCAATTCTCGGAAACAGCGCAAAAAACTTGATACTGTTTCAACAAGTGTATTGAATCCTTGTAAGTAATAATAAAACGATAGTACCGAGTATCGAACTCAAGGATTGTGTTTTACTATTAAATTATATTTAATTAATATAATTGAAAAAAAGGTTCCCAAATTGATTAAAATAATATTTAAAATTAACAACAGTAATAAAATTGATCTTTTATAATAAGAAAAATTTCAAGAATGAGTTCACTTCGAATCCAACCTTGGTGTCTAATTTGATCTTTTATAATAATGTCTTAGTGACATAACCTTTAATTCTAAAGTAATCCCTAATTCCTTAGAAGATATAAGATTAGAATTAAGCATTACCGTACATGAATTCGCTAGTTAAACTATTGCCTTTGCAACTATTTAATTGGTTTCATGACCTATATCTATCCCTAGACTACAAATTCATGAATTTTTCAACTCAAGCATTTGTAAAGTCCACTTCTTTTTCAAAATACAAATCCTAGAACATTTTAATGTTGATCAAGCAATAAAAATCATTAAGCACAAAGATGAGAAAAATAATTCAATAAACTCACTCATATAACTAGAAATCAAATCAGAAAAATAAGGGTTTCATCTTGTTAGACTCGCCCCTAACGAATAGAGTTTAGTTACTCATGACAGAGATACAAAAGATAGGGATTTAAAGAGAATTACAAGAATTATTTATGAATGATTACATCAATGATGTTAGAAACGACCGACTTTGAGTTTCTCTGCTAGGGCACAAGTCTCCCGACTTCTCAATAGTAAAAAAGATCCATAATAAGTGAGAAAAATGAGTTTTAATGTGTTTTGTTGCGTGTCGTGCCCTTTAGGCTTGCTTCGAGCGCATATTGGCAGTGGCTTCAGCGTAAAATACGTTTCATGCGCTCTTCAAGCACACAACATCTTATGTCTAGAGTGTAGTGCGTTTTTCTTCTCTTTTTAGTCTGAATTTGGTTTCAGGGTCTTCATGACCGTTGTATATATGGATCGTAACTTTCATATGCATTTAGTTTGACTCAAATTAGACATCTACAACTCCAGATATGGCTGAAATACTCCACATAGGTCATGTTGATTTAACAATTGTATTCAGCACTGCATTAAAACAAAGTAACAACGCAAAACTCCAAAAAATGTCTTCTTAATCAAGAAAACAAGAATATAAACATTTCATTGAAGTAATTAAATAAAATTAACAAAATATATCAAATAACTTCTTAAATTAACTAATGAATAAAAGATAAATAAGACTAAAAACAATGAAAAATTGCATATGATGAAGAGTCATCATCTACAATATGTTGTATTCGAATACAAAATTGCATTTTGTCAAAAAAATTATTTTCAAATATTGTTTATGCATTTTTGACATATGAAAATCCTTTGTATGAATATGATAAGATGCAAGGTTCCATGTGCATTTGAAATATAAGAATATTAGATTGTATCATGTACCTTTACATTTATTAAACTTCTAATATGTTTGATATAGTTGACTTTGATTATTTGACTTCTTTTTGAGCTTCCAACTTTGATCAATTCCTTTGTCTTTATCTTCATAAAAAAAATATGTTTTACATTCTCTCACTTTTCGATTATGACATAAACTTGTTGTTTGGAGAGACTTAGTATGTTTGAAAGTTTTAAAATTTATACCCCTTAATTCATGCTAGTCCCCCGTTGAACTTGATTTCATGCCATCGTATTGTTAAAGTTTTGAAGACCTACAAAGGTTTTAACAACAAAAACAACAAACCAAATTTTCTCCCCTTTTAGACATGATCGAAAAGAATGAAAATAAAAATAGAAAATACAATTCAAGCATAAAATACTTATATATGAAAAACATCACACATGATAAAATATAAAAAAAAAAGCATCTTATAATTAAAACGGAATCATGTTCAAATATTACATAGGACCTCACAATAGAAAAACATAGTCAAGGAGTTTCAAGTAAATCAACATAAAACATTACAACCACAAACAAACTACATCAAATACATATCCAATATCGATCTATATGTCATCATCCGGTGGGAGGTGAAGGTGATCAATTTTAACGGATAGCCCATTGAGTTTATGCAATAAGGTTTCATGTGGTTGTGAGCAATAGTGGTCTCAATGGTTTGAAAGTGTGTGTTGATGGAGATGTCCATTTCTGAAATTGGGTAGTGATGAATGTTTGTAAAGAGTTTAGTTTGTCCATGATCATGTTGTTAGAAACATGATCATCATCAGATGTTGTTGCTTCTGCATCTTCTTCCTCTTGTGCAGCAGTAGAGGATTAGCCAACATCACCTTTGTGGACATATGCCTAAAGTTGTTCATTCCACGTGATCTTCATACTTGGAAGCACACTTAAATCAAGTAGATTGTCCTTGGATGGTTTATACATGACTTCACTGGAAAAATCCACTTTAAAGGGATCCAAGATTCTAGTGACTTCCTTAGCATGAGGTAAACGAATAGCATCCTTGGAAGCAAATTCAGATAAGAAATACATAATCTGAAGTTCCAATTCATATATGTGAGTGTTATTTCCAGCCTTCGAAATCCTAATATAACTCAGAAAATAGTGCAAGAGAATATAGTCAACGGTTAGATTTCCAACTTCAAATCGTTGACTAGCAAATTCTGAACCAGCTTATGACCTTTTTCGTTCCATGGTGTCCTTGTCAAATCGACACAATAAGACATAAACATCATATTTTGTGACGTTTTCCCATTCACATAAATTTCCTTGCCTAAATTTCTCACCCTCAAATGGAAGCTGCAATATTTCACCAATAGTTGGAGTATCTAACTCAATGATTTTGCCCTTAACTTGAGATATTAACTTAGAGTCTTCTTTCTTGACATTACACTAAAATACCCTAACTAAGTCAGGATAAATAAGATCGTTATAACCAATGAATTCCTCTATATGTTGTGCCCTGAGTAACTCATGAAACTTAAAAGCAAAAAAGGAATCAAGAGTACCATACTTAAGAGTCATGAGCCTTTTATCGAAGTAGTATATGCAGAATCAGTTCGTCCGGTGATTGAAGAAAATGAGACAAATCGGTCATAGTATCGGTTATGGCCCTCTTTTTGAAACGATAGTTGTGAGTTTAGAGTGATCTTAGATGTAATGTATTTTGGTATACTAGTTGGGTAACTTGTTGCAAGTAAGAGAAGACGAGATTTTTGGAAGAGATGGACATGAAGAAGGATGTATTCGAATACGAAAATGTAGAAAATAACCTAAAAAAAGGGAAAAGACTTATATATTGGAAAAAACGCGGATTTGTATTCGACTACACACTGGTTGTATTCGAATACATGTTGATATGGGAATGTGTATTCGACTACACATGAGTTATATTCGAAGACAGAAATTTCAGGAAACATGTATTCGACTATTGATATCAAAATTTTGTTTTTGAAATGAATTTTTACTAAAAAATCAACATGTAAAGCACATATTCATAATTGCAAAACATATAAACATCAAATAATCAATTTTATCAACATATCAAGTGAAGATTTTAGATCTTGCAGGGAAATGACTTACAAAGTAAAATGCCAAGTTCTCTTTGTATCTTGTAGAATGAGTCTTTAGGTAGTGGCTTTATGAAGATATCTGCTAATTGATTGTGCGCATCCATAAATGTTTCTTCAACATTGCCTTTGAGCACATGGTCTCGCAGAAAGTGATGTCGTATATCAATGTGTTTAGTTTGAGAGTGTATGCTTGGGTTCTTCGAGATGTTGATGGCATTGGTATTGTCAAATCTTAGTGGGATGCATTCGAGATCAAGTCCATAGTCATATAATTGTTGCTTGAGCCATAGACTCTGTCCGCAACAACTTTCTTGCAGCTATGTATTCTGCTTCAGCAGTACTTAGGTCCACACAAGCTTGCATTACCTAAGATATGGCAAGTGTTGCTTGTGCTTTTCCAATCCATTTTACATTCTGCATAGTCAGAATCGGAATAATCAACTAGACTGCATATACTACCTTTTGGATACCATAAGCCCACATTGGTTGTTCCTTTCAGATATTTTATAATTTGCTTTACTGCTACAAGATGTGATTCTTTAGGATCTTCCTGAAATATTGAACACAAACAAACACTAAACATAATATTTGGCCGACTGGCCGTTAGATTTAAAAGAGACCTAATCATACTTCGATACTTTGATATGTCTATTGAAATTCCAGATTCATCTTTATCTACATAGGTTCCATCTCAAACCTTTTTAACAATTCCTTGAAAGATTTTGCTTGATTTATGAAGATGCTATTCTTGAGTTGGTTGATGTGGAGTCTAAGAAAATAGTTTAACTTTCACATCATATACATTTCAAATTCTCCTTGCATTATTAATGAGAATTCTTCACATATTTCATTATTGGTTGATCCAAATATGATATCATCAACGTAGATGTGAACTAGTAAAGTGTGATCATTAGTTCTTTTAATGAATAATGTCTTATCAACTATACACTTTTCAAACCCCCGTTCACATAAGAAGTTACTTAGCCTATCATACCAAGCTCTTGGAGCTTGTTTTAAACAGTAAAGAGATTTCTTTAATTTGAAAACATGTGAAAGGTTCTTGAAGTCTTCAAAGTCGGGTGGTTGTTTGACATGTACTTCTTCATTAATATAGCCATTGAGAAAAGCACTCTTGACATCCATCTAAAACAATTCAAAATTCATAGAACAAGCATAAACAAGTAACAACCTAATCGCTTCTAACCTTGCTACCGAGCAAATGTTTCATCAAAGTCAATTCATTCTTCTTGATTGTATCTTTGAGCAACCAACCTTGCCTTGTTTCAAACAACTATACCATTTCGATTTAATTTTAAACACCCATTTGGTACCAATTATGTGTTTATTTCCAGGATTAGGGATAAGTTTCCAAACTTTGCTTCTTTCAAATTGGTTTAGTTCTTCTTGCATTGAAAGTATCCATTGATCATATTTAAGTGCTTCACCAATCTTGGAGGGTTCTTTTTGAGAAACAAATGCCATATTCAAGAGTTAGAGCTGAAAATTTTGTTTTGTCTCCGGTCATGTGTTTTGAGCATCCACTATTCAAGTACCACATATTAGAGGTACTTTTTTTGCATACCTAGAAAATAAGATCATGATTTGTTAGGTACCCAAAGTGATTTTGGTCCTTGAGGATTAGTAAATTTCTTGACCCACACATAATGCCCATTTGGAACACAAAAGTTTCTAAAATGATAAGCATTAGGTGTGCGACCATTTAGACCACAATAAAAGCATATAAGAGTATATTTACTTCTATATGTATGTATATGAGATTTCTTTTGAATAATTTTCTCCTTAAAATGATGATTGCATAATTATAACTTTCTCTTTGGATTGGTCACTTGCTTTAACAAAGATAGTTTATATTTGTACTTGGTTTATAAAATTTTAAGTAACCAATACCAATTTTGTCATTTGAATATCTTTGCACATTTAAAACATTTTCCAATCCAACTAGTCATTTTTCATATCTTTCAATTACACTATTTAATTGGATAATTTTGAAAGAAAGAGAATCACACTTATTGCATGTAAAATTCTATTTTAATTTTTCAAAATCCTTTTCAATAGTGTTAATTGTCTCTTGAAGAGATGAGATTTGTCTCTTTTGAGTTGACACTATTTTAAACAAGTTTTTACATTCCATAAGTAGTTCTTTAATTGTATTTTGAGCATCATTATATTAATTAATTCACTATTAGTCTCATTATGATGAGGAAATTCATTGTTACTAACCTCTTCTTCTTCATCGGATTGATGTGATGCTATTAAAGCGACATTTGCGAATTCGTCACTTTCTGAATCCGAAGATGAATTGACTTCATTGTCCTCCCATGCTATATATGCCTTTTTGAATTGTTTGTTTTTGAAAGCATTTTTCTTGATAGTGTTTGGACATTCTGCCTTTGTATGTCCTTGCTTCCCATACTCAAAGCAAGTGAAGTTTTGGCTTGAAATGGAAACATCCTTCTTTTTGAAAATTTTCCTTTTAAAAGTTTTATCGTTTTTAAGAAACTTGTCAAATTTCTTTATGAGGAAGGTGATGTTTTCATTTTCATCTGAATTCTCATCTTTGATTTGTTCTTTAATTTTCAAGGAAATGTTCTTCGTCTTATTTTCTTGAATTTCATTCTTTTCTAACCTTCCAAATTCGAATTCATGTTCTTGAAATTTTCCGAAAAGGGCATAAAGAGACATATATGATAGGTTTTTCTTTTCAGAAACTGCTGTTACTTTCGGGTGCCAAGCCATTGTTAATGATCTTACTACTTTGAGGTCTAATTCATGATTAGGGAAGATTTTCCCAAGTTCCCACAAGTGGTTGGTAAGATGAGAAAATCTTTTCTATAAGTCCAAAATGGATTATGCGGGCTACATTCGAAATAATTCATATTCTTGAGATATTATATTGAGTTTAGAACGTTTTACCTCAATAGTTCCTTCATGTGTTACTTCAAGTGTATCCCATATTTCTTTAGCCGTTATGCAATGTGACACATGAAAGAATGCATCCATTCAAAGTGTTGATTGTAACATGTTTTTGGCCTTCTTATCAAATAATACTTTCCAATTATCATCATCTGTCCATGAGGCTTTAATTTATGTTTATGTTTTATTGTCGATGATTGTTTTTGGAATACATGGACCATTTTCTACTGCATCCAAAATATCATCTTCTTGTGCCTCAATATATGTTTGCATGTGTATCTTCCAAAAATCATAGTGTTCTCCAACGAAGCACGATGGTTTATTACTACTACCACCATTTCTTAAAACTAGTTGTGTGGAAGCCATTAATAAGGATCAAGGAGCAAATTACCGGAACCTGCTCTGATGCCAATTTTAAGAATAGAGGCGCACCTAAGAAAAGGGCGGGGGGTAAATTAGGTGTATAATTTTTTTTTCTTGTTTTCAGA
This sequence comes from Cicer judaicum, assembly GCA_037974835.1. Classification (NCBI taxonomy): domain Eukaryota; kingdom Viridiplantae; phylum Streptophyta; class Magnoliopsida; order Fabales; family Fabaceae; genus Cicer; species Cicer judaicum. The sequence goes on from JBBPBS010000858.1 coordinate 2,171,810, forward strand.
GATTTAGTGATCGATTTTTTTGATTAAGATAGTGTATAGAAAAAAATAAATGGCAGAAAAATAGTGAACACAACGATATTATCCTAGTTTTCCTTTTGATCAAGGGTACATCCAGTCCTCTTGCACAATACAAGATATATTGTTAGAATATGTATAAATTCCACCCTAGAATCTCTGATACATACTTCTAAAATGCTACCTAAGATAGCAAGCACACCACTATCTTAGATTACAATACTTAAAGAAAGTGTATACTACTTTCTTTAAATACAATATAATAACTTCAATGATTTTTTAACAAATGTTCTTGACTAAGAATCTGAGTATAATGGTTGTACAACTATATCAATCCAATAATATTTCAAGTATACTAGAGAACCTTTCTCAATGATGTGAAAATGTAATGCAAGTAGTTGAAATATGAAAAATAACTTTGACAATAATTTAGAAAATTGTTCAAGGTTTGGTAGTAGGATTGATTATGTTTAAACTAAAGTTATGGGGTATTTATACTCCATAGACATCGCTTCAGAGCAGTGACCATCATTCCTAGAGGTTTGATGAACAAATGCAATGATCCAAAACAATTTTAGAATTGAAAAATTGCATTCTTTCTAGTTGTATTCGACTACAACTTGTGTGTGGTCGAATACACGTCTATAACATTCGGTTTTTTATTTGAAATTTCAACATCATATTCGAATACGAAATCTTGTATTCAAATACAACTAGGTGAATTTTTCCACTGACTTGTTGTTGTATATGACGACACCAGGTTGTAGTCAAATACAAATGTGCAATCGTAGCTACTGGCTTAGCACGTGTATTCGACTACACCATCTCGTAGTCGAATACAAATGCTCAGTTTTAGCTATTGACTTATCACTTGTATTTAGCTACACCATCCCGTAGTTGAATACATATTTTCAGCTTTTGCTACTAACTTAGCACTTGTATTTGGCTACAATATGTTGTATTCAAATACGACAATACATTTTGTCAAAAACTTTATTTTCAAACATAATTTATTCATTTTTGACATATGAAAATCCTTTTTATGCATATGTTAAGATGAAAGGTTCTCATGTGCATTTGAAATATATGAATATTAGATTGCATCATGTACCTGTACATTTATTAAACTTCTAATATATTTGACTATAGTTGACTTTGATTATTTGACTTATTTTTGAGCTTGCAACTTTGATCACATTCCTTGGTCTTTATCTTCATAAAAAATATGTGTTTTATATTTCTTCTAGTTAACCATTTTGCACCATGGCCCATGTTGCGACAAAGTATTTAATCCATACTATTCTTCTAAACTCGATTTGAGAATGACAAGCCAAGATTTAATTGATTTTCTTGATAAATGTGTTGTTGTGCTTTCTATTGTTAACTTGGTTCATGACAAAAAATATTGAAGACCATCTTCCTCATCTTAAGGACAATCTTCCTTATCGAAACTAACTAAATCTACCACAAAATTAACAAGGTCTGGAATCTTCACAACTCACTAGCATAACCCTTGAACATGGCCTTCGCACCAATAAAATCCTCCTCCTCATCCATGCCTAACAAAACAACACCTTTAGTCGAGGTCTCTGAATGAATCATCAGAGGAGTGGGAGTAACCTCTAAGAATGAGTCACTATCTATTTATTGTAATCCTCTACTCGTGTTTGTATCCTTACAACCAGATGAATGTGAGTCTCGTCACTCTAAGGTTGTTCAAAGAAGGGTGTGCACATGGATTGAATGTTCATTGATATGGTGCAAGAAGCATAAATGGAACTAATGATTATACACCTATAAATATAAACAAGACATAAACTTGTGCATGCATTTATCACAATAACCATCCTCAAAGGTCGTGGATCTTAAATGTACTGTCGCTCACACACTAGTACGATTTACTGATGTGCAGTCTTTCACATATTGGCACACTGATGTCTATCACGTGTCACACAATTCAATAATCCACGTAACCCTAATATGCATATGGATATGATTCCCATGCAACATAAAATCATTTACTAATTAAAATATGCATTTATTTCACATCATATTTAATTAGTAGCAAGTATATAAACTTAGAGCCATTCACATGTAGCATGTTCATTTGACACATATATACATATGTCATATAGAACAAACATCATCATTTCATTTAAACATGTTAAGTACTAAATCTAAAGTTGGATGGCACCATCTTCTTTCGATTATGTAAATATCGCAGTGTGATTTAAATCGGATTTCTACCACAACCTCAATCATTAGTTAACTTATATTAGTCCTAACCCACCTCAAGATACTAATTCAAATTGACTTAAAAATTTACTTAAACTAGGGTTTACTTAGTTAAACTACCATGATGCATCTTTTGTGATGCATAAAACCTTTTAAAAAATATCTTAGATATTAAATAACTATTATTTGAGTTATTTAAATTTACAAATAACAAATTCACTCTTAAGGTATTATTATTCTAAAGGCTAAATTATATTAGTGGTTCCTTAACTTAATTTCAAGTGACGTTTTAGTCCTTTATCTTTTTTTTCCCGAGTTGGTCCTTTATTTTTGTTTTAAGTGACAATTTGATATTTTATGTTTTAAAATTTCAACAATGTTATCCTTTTTTATACAAAAATTCAAAAAAATCATCAAATTTTTCAACCAAAACCCATAAAATTGATAATCATCTTCAATCTAATGCAAATTTTATCAAATTCATAACTCACATATTCAAATACACTCATATTTTCATCTCCAACAATATCAAATAAAGAATGAAAATATGAGTTTATTTCAAGATTTAAGTTATGAATTTGATTAAATTGTATTTTATTGAAGATGATAATGAATTTTATGAGTTTTGTTTTAAAAATTTGATGATTTTTTTGAATTTTTGTAAAAAAAAAGGACAACATTTTTGATATTTTAAAACATAAAATATCAAATTGTCACTTAAAATTAAAATAAAGGATCAACTCGGGAAAAAAAAGATAAAGGAGTAAAACGTTACCTGAAATTAAGTTAAGGGACCACGAATGTAATTTAACCTATTCTAAATCATGTTTATTTCAAAGATAGGCTTATTTTAGAAAGGTAGAATCTTTTCCAATGTATATCTCACAAGTTTTTAAGTTCTAGAATTTTTAGAGTTTTTTAAGTTCTAGAATTTTTAGAGTGTAAACTATAACTTCACGATTTTTATTAAATGACATCTACTTTTGACCAACTACTACTCTAACTAAAATTTAGGTTGTCTGATTTTTTAAAATAATTATTATTTGAAGGTTCATTTAGACAATGAAAGCAATTTTCTTAACGACGCATCAAGTGCTAGAATTTTTTTTTGTTTTCTTCTGTTTTGTAAACTTGAAAGTCACTTTCAATTATTTATGCATAACTGAATACCATAATATTTTAAACACTTTCAAATATTTATGCATAACTGAATACCATAATATTTATGTTTAAAATGCAGTGGATTTTGTCTCGTTTCATTTTCATAAAAAGTATAGAAGAAAAATTGTTCGATGTGAAAATACCTAGCTCACTAGATGGAGGATATCATGGGAAATATTTTTGGTTAAAAGTTTGGTGTTTTAAGGTCTTGATCTAGGACATGAAAGAGTTTGAATGTGGCAGGTTTAGCAGGAAAAAATATAGCGGAATAATTATTCTTTGATGTGATATTATAATTCTTGATTTAAGTCATTGATAAAAGAGAAATATACAAAAATAAATTAAATAATATTGATATTAAAGAGAATTCTATACATGAAGTGTTACATAGACTTATATCGTTAATTAGATCAAACAAATAATTTGTGTAAAATAACTGAATAAATAGTTTTACTAACTAACCAATTGAACTCACTAAACAAACTAAGAACTCTAATATTTATGTTAGTTTAAAGGAAAAACCCTAAAAATGTCCCTCAAACTCAAAACACAAGTGGTTTCTCTCACACCTACCGTCATAAACTAACAAATAAATGATATGATAAATTCATAACAAAATTATGTATATTTTTCTTATATAAATAAAAAAAGTTGTTCAAAAAGTTAATTTGTATAAAATTTAATTTTTTATTTTATAGAAACATATTTTATTAATTTATAAAATATTCATAAATATCCATAAGTACTTGTGAGGAGTAGTACAAGTAAGAAAACCATCAGGCACATATATAGAGCAAATATAAATACCATTTCTATCCAACAAGAAGAATAACAAAAGACTACTACTCGTGCATGCCCCACTCCCTTGACCTCCCAAGGTGGTGGTTTGGCCACCCATCATTATAAATAAAGATAATGTGTTTCTTTCATAACTCTTATTTTGGTTAAGTGTTACTATTTTCAAACCTACTACATACTAGTTACCATTTATCAAAATTTCTCGTGATTACAATGTAAAATCTTAATTGATGTGAATTCGAATCTACTTACCTATGTTATTCTATATTTCCCTCTAAGTGAACGACATAATATCAATGTTACTAGTTAGTATCCCAATTTTGTCTATTTTATTAAAAACAAATCAAAAAAGGAAATATATATTTAAAAAAGGAAATAAAAATAATTACAATAAATAATTCCGTTATATTTCATAAATTTACAATTTCAATATTATTACAATTCTAAAATCAAATCAAATTACAATTTTAATTTACAATTACAATCAAAATTAAACCAAATTAAGCCAGCCTGCTTTGGCTCTGTTTTATTGTTATCCTTATTGTTGCCTTTCTGTTTCTGATGCAGTATCATGGTTGAGGCACTAGCATTTGCTTTGTAACTAATTAGAGAAACATAAAAATATAATTTTTTAACTCAATCTAGGTACACACTATGCAGAACAAAGAGACAAGTTTTTGAGTTTTAAAAAAAAGAAACTAAAGGACAAATAAAAGCTCGACAAATCATCAGATAAAAAACAAAACAATCTAAATTTATGAAGGCATCAAAGATGCAGATGATGAATAAAGAATTTAAACATCAAATTAGGAACTGGAAACAGAGGCACAAACAAGAAAGCAACTAAACATATAAAAAACTCTATAAGTACACCTTATCAAATTTCAAAAGGAGGAGGGATTTAAGATTAATACCACTGATAAAAAAACGCATGCAAAGAAAGAGAAGAGGAAGAAATCAGTAACAAACAACAAATAGAAATCGCAAAGGTATTTTTTTTCGTTTACAATAAATATGTTTCTTTATTACAACTATTCTTTTGGTTTAAAAAATGTAGATTTTTTTTAATTTGAAAAAGTAAGCATAATGAGCAAAACATAAAAAATAAAAACATAAAAACATAAAGAATTTAAACATGTGATGATGTCGTTGTTGTCGCCATCGAAACCGCCATCGTTGTTGTCGCCATCGAAACTGCCATCGTTGTTGTCGTTGTATCTGCCGTCGAAACCGATGTTGTCGCAATGGTCGTTGTCGCCGTTTCCTTGTTCCTTTTCACTTTCCTTTTTTCCAGTTGATGTGTCTGCCCGTGTGTCCCCTGCTTCTTTCAGAATCGTGTGCAAAGAGTGGGCAAGGAGGAAGACTCGAATGGTTTAAGGCTAGAAAAAGAGTTTCTATTTTTTTGCTACTTACGGTTAATAGAAAACGGCTGCCCCCCTTTCCTCTGATTAGGGTTTTCTATTTTGAACTTTGTTTTTTTGTTTAAGTTAGTTTGGGCTTGAGACATCTTACTAATCGATTCATTTTAATCTCAGCCCATAACTCAGTCCATTTAAATCCATTAATTTTTATTTTACTAATCTCAACCCATTTAAATCTTACTAATCTCAGCCCATTTAAATCTATTTATTTTCATTTTTTTATTTTAAAAAAAAGGTTTAATTTTTTTCATAATTAAATATCAATTTCATCATAAAAAATACAAATAAATATTAAGATTAATTAGATGTGATATCTTTTTAATATTTGAGTTGTTAGAACACAAGTAGTACAACTTGATAGTTCTAAAACTCTCTTTATTTTACTTATTTATTTTATTTTATTTTATTTATTTATTCATTCATTTATTTATTCTAACGAACTAATCTAAAATAGATTTATATATTAGATGTAACTTTTTTTTTTTAATCTTTGAGTTGTTAAAACACAAGTTGTACTACTTGGTGGTTTTGAAACTCAACTTAAAAATCGAGAATAATAAAATATTTTTAGAGGATTAAATTAGATGTGACATCTTATTTATTCCTTGAGTTTTGGGACACAAGTTGTACAATTTGATCGTCTTAAAACTCATATTTTAAAATACTTACTGAAATCAAACTCTCTTATTTTTTTTCTTTGCGTCAAAACTTTTTATCACAAAACAAATTTTCTTTAAAACATATTCAACACATTCGTATTTTTTTGACCAAGAACAACGTAGCTTTGATTTCTCCATCGCACCAGGAGATACGTAGGAGCAATATCAGATTCTTGTCAAGCACATAAATAAAAATTTCTTCTTTTGTCCTTTATTTATTAACTACATATTTATTTCAAAATCGTATTTTAAAAATAGTAATAATTGTTATTCATATTTAATAATAAAGAAAAATAAATATACTTAAGTTAAAATTAATCTTGCACAATTAATAATTATAGGTAACCGTTTTAAACGGATATCATAGGGTGCTAATCTCTATGCATAATCGACTCCCGAACTCAAAATTTGGTTTCAAATATTTTTTTTTTCATTTTATTTTTATTTTTCGTTGAATTTAAAAAACAATGAAGTTTCACGCCGCAACACTGGTTACTATTCTCGAATAGATACTCTCATTAGAGATTTTTTTTCTTTCTCTTTTAACTCTTATTTTGGTTCATAGTTACTATTCTCAAACCTATTACATACTAGTAACTATTCATCTAAGTTTCTCATGATTACAATGTAAAATCCTAATTGATGTTAAGTTGAATCTCCTTACCTATATGTCAATATTCATGTGTTAACGATTTTACTCATGTCAGAAAATTTTGCCATTATTTAATATTAATAATAATTCTTTAATAACTATATGGTTAACTTTGCCTAATGATTATTCTCCTATTAATAAAAAATTATTTAACCCTTCCAACTCATCGAAACTAATTTTAAGAACTCAATTTAATTTTGTCGAATTATGAATTCGTTTGAAAATTAAACGACAATTATCCGTAAAAATTATTAAAACTAAATAATATTATTTCTATATTTTAAAATTAAGAAAATTTAGAAGTATAATAATATAATTGTTATAATAACTTCGAATATTACCTTCATTACTACCACCAATGTCCCACTAGCTTTCCACATACCAACCACCACTAATACATAATTGCTACATGAGAAAGAAATTACTTCCAGTACATTAGATTTCCATGTAACTTGTCATTTTTTCTGGGAGATAATTGCATGTGTGAACCAAGGACACGGTTGTATATGTAGGATAGTTTAGGACAACATTTATGTTAAGTTGAAAGGAATTAGGACTCCAAAAACCCCTAAGCAATCTTACTTGATGAACAAGTCATCAAAATTGAGAGCAAGTTAGCCACATTCGTTCAAGATGGTCATTGCATGACCACATGTTAGAATATTTGGCCAAATTTGATAAGAGAAAATGAAAGAATCAATAACCATAAACAGCAGTATTTTTACTCACTTTCTCACACCCTCCTTTTGTTGTTACTCTGTCCAAACTAGACCATAGACCACCTCTTCACATTCTCTCTATATTCAACCTCGTTTTCTCTCTATATTCAGCTACAAAATCACATTTTATGAGAATAAAGGCCGCCATAAATGAAGTTTTTTGTGACGGCCTAGGCCGCCACAAAAGCAGTAAGTTTTTACTGTCTAGGTTGCCACAAAGGCTCAGTGTTCTTCTATAAATATCACTTCTCCTCTCATTTTTAAATTCTACCTTGTCTTTACCTTTTCTGTAAATTTTCTTTACACCTTCTCTCTACAAATATTTTTGCTCCAACTTTTCTCTCTACCTTCTCTCTTGAAAGTTTTTATGTTTTATTTTGTTTTTCAATTTTATTTTTAATTTGAAGTTATTCATTTAATGAATAACGTTTGATTTTTATTTTGACAGTGGTGCTATTATGTTTATTGTGAAGAGTTGTGTTTAATTTTTACCCGACATCAAGTTAATATGTAATGCATTTCAAATATAGATTAGTAATTTACAGAATTATTGTTAAAATAATTTATATAGTTATTGTAAAATCCTTAATTTTAAATTCTAATTTACGTATTTTGGGGAATTTTGTGTTGAATTTCTGAGACTTTTTAGCCAATTTTATGATATTTATGAGTTAAATGCCAAAAATATCTTTTTGGAGACCCGATTAAAATTATTCGTCGATGAATAATTTTATTTAATTACAGTGAATCTTTTATCAAAGAAAAAAAATTCTGAGATGCAGCATTTTTCAGAAAAATTCATCTGCCGATTAAATTGTGATGAGAGTAGATATTTTTCTGAAAAAGTGGTTTGTGATGTGATGTGAGGTGACAGACGTAATGATGATTTTTATAAAAATATCTAGATATTTGTAAATATCTAGATAATTGTTTAGATTATTATATATATATATATGTATGTGTGTGAGAGAGAGAGAGAGAAAGGGAGACAAGGCTAGAAATAGAGAGAAACATAAAGCAAAATCCCAGGCCTCATGATCTTCTTCTCCATCTTTCTTTTGTTTTCAAAAAAAAAAAAACCAAGATCATAAAACACAAACTACCATTTATTTACTAGATCTAAGCTTTCATTCGAGAAGTGATAGAAGAGAAAGTTGCTCATTGCCACGTTGTGGTGCTAGTGAGCTAGTTTTCAACGCGATATCACGAACTTAAATTTTACCGGAATTAATCGCGGTGCAGTAATCGGTTGTTAAAGCTACAACTGAGGTAAGGGCTCCTTCTAAATTTTTAGTTTGCATTTAGGATATTATTTGTGATTTTGTGGAAAAGAAATTTGATTATTTGATGTGTGAATTTGTCGAAAATGATTTAATGGAATTTAAATTTGAGGTGTGGTTTGTGATGATCCATATTTGATGTGATTTATATGTTCATAATTATTATTATGAATTTTTGAGATATGATTTATTTGCGGATTTTGTGGAAAATGAATTGATGAAATTTGGTGGGTATGAGGAGTTTTCAAATTAAGTGAGTTATGTTTGAATTGTTGACATTTATTTGAGGTGTTATATGTGTGTTGTGCAATTGAATTGATTGTTGTTGGTGTGAATTGGCGGTAATTAAATTTGATGAGTTTGAACTGAAGTTTAAATTTTACGAAAAATTTAGAGTTATTAAAGTGGTGAAAAAGTTCAAATCTTAACTAAGTTAAAGAGTTTGAGCAAAAAGATATTTTGAAATTAACAATGGTTAGAGTTTAAAATGTTACTATTTTAATTACTCTTGAACTGAGTATAAAAAGAAAAAATATTAGAGTATTTTATTAACTAAAATTTTTTGGTACTTTAATAGTCATGTGTGTATATGAAATTTGGACAATATTTATTTCATTTAGTTTTAACTAAATAATATAGATTATTTGGTTTTAAAAGTTTGGTGTGTGAGAAGGATTTAATTTTGGAAATTTTGTTATGTTTGGATTAATTTTATTGTGAACAAATTGTTATAAATATTTATGTTTATGTAGTTAGCTCCTTGAGTCTTGAAAAGGAATCGAGACCGTTGGCACCGATTTAGCGGTGGGGAGAATTCTGATATATTAATGGTTGAAAATTTTGGAGACTGAATTTGATGATTAATGTTTGAAGATGTGGCGTTTTGAATTTAGTGATTTATAGTTGAAATTTGTGGAGATTAAATTTGGTGATTCATGTTTGAAAATTTTGGAGATTAATATGGGTGATTTATGTTGAATTTGGGGAGAATTAAATTAAATTTGATTATGTGTTCATAATTGATATTATGAATGTTTGATGTGTGTTTGAGGTGTGGGTTGTGGTGATTTACAGTTGGTGTGATTTATGTGTTCATAATGATTATTATGAATTTTTGTAGATGTGATTTATGTGGGTTTATGGAAAATGAATTTGGTGGGTTATGTGTAAAAATGTGGAGTTTCGAAAATGGGCGATTTATGAATAAATTTGGTGTGAAATCGTGGAGATTGAATTTGATGTGTTAAAGTACGCTCTATGGTGAATTTGAAAAATCATTAGTGTTAAATGAGTATTAAAAAAAAGAAATTTTTTAATAGCTGCATTTACTTAATGATTGTGGTGAAAAGAGTAAGAGTATACTCATGCAATTCATAGTAAATGGTGGCTGCGATGGGGCCATGGTGATAGTGGTGATCGTGATGGGCCACGGGATGATGCCATGTGAATTGTTGGTTCATCTTATCCTTGCAGGGATTGTCGCGTCGTGCTGATATGTGAGAGATTGCATTCTAGAATGTGTTGATATGTGAGCAATTGCACTCTAGAAAATTGTGCTGGTCTGTGAGCGACTGCACTATTGTATGTTGTGCTGATCTGTGAGAGATTGAACTCTAGAATGTGCTGATCTGTGAGCGATTGCACTCTAGAAAATTGTGCTGGTCTGTGAGCGACTGCACTCTTGTATGTCGTACTGGTCTGTGAGCGATTGCACGCTAGTAAATCATGCTGATCCGTGAGAGATTGCACCTTGATAATTAGTACTAGTCTGTGAGAGGCTGTACAATTACGATTTACGCCCTTCGAGGAGGGTTTTGGTTTGAAATTCTGGAATCATGCATTTTGGCATATACGCATGGTATTAGAGTGTTTGGCATGCGAGTTTTGTTTGTTATACTATGATGATCGTATATACATATTCGACTGTTGTTGTGATTTGGCGTAATTGCTTTGACGTGTGAAGTTGAGTTGATTATGTTTTGATGTAATTATGCGTTCATAATTGATGTTATGAATATTCAATGTGTAATTGAGGTGTGAATTTGTGGAGATTAATTTTGTGGTAATTATGTATTCAAAATTAATAATATTAATCTTTGAAGTGTTGATTGATTCATAGCAATTTTAGAATTGAAAATCTGCATTTTCTCAGTTGTATTTGGCTATGACAGTGCAGTTTGTTAAAACTTCATTTTTCAACATTGTTTATGCATTTGTTGGACATATGAAAACCCTTTCGAGGAGTATGCTAAGAAGAAAGGTTCTTTTGAGCATTTGAAAATATAAGAATTTTACTATGTGATATTTGTTAATTTTGGTTGGTGACCTTCATAATTATTATGGAAATCTGGGCTTTGCTCTCAGATGAGAACCAGGATCATCCTATCGGTTAGTACCCTGGAGTTGGGAAAATAGTTAGTCATACCTGACCGAAGCTATGTCAGAAGGATCTTGCGGGGCGCGTAGAGATCACTTAGGTTGTATAGCTTTTTGTAGCATGATCAAATTAGAGGGTTGTATAGGGTTTAGTTGTCTTTCTTATGTGAATGTATTTATTTCAATTCGAAAGATTGTATCTATACCTAATATTGTCAGCTTAACTTTTATTTTGATGGGTCCTTGTACCATTTTTTTGATGCGACGTGGGGAAGTTAAAATTCTTGGGGCAGTGCTTTTGTACAGGTGTCTGCCGAGAATACTCCAGGGATATGAGCTATGTCTGATATGTCTCATAGCCCCGGTGTATTTTTTCGTGTAAATACTTTGGGTTTGTATTTCAAAAACTATTTTCGCTGCTTGTAAATATTGTTGGCTTTTGTTGTTATGTTACGACTTAAATATTTCATCCAAAAGTATTTTCTTTGTATTATTTCTTTGTTTTAAGAAAAAAAATATATACACTATTGCTGTTAAAAATCGGGGTGTTACAGTTATAAAATATTTTTAGGTTTAATATTTTATTTTAGAGTGTAGAATATATTATTTTTAAAATTGGGTATAATATTATTTTTAAACTTTAACATTAGTATGATTTATTAAAAAAAAAAGATTACTAGCAAAATATTTAAATTGTAAAATTTGTACTAAATAAACTTATATCTTCAAATAAACTCATATTTATCATTCTTTATTTGATGTTGTTAGAGCTATAATTATGAGTTTATTTAAAGATTTAAGTTATGAATTTGATGAAATTGTACTATATTGAGGATGATAAATAATTTTATGGGTTTTGATTGAAATTTTTGATGAATTTTTTGAACTTTTGCAAAAAATAAGGATAACATTGTTGATATTTTAAAATATAAAAGATCAAATTGTAACTTAAAATTAAAATAAAGGACCAAATCTGAAGAAAAAAAAATATAAAAGACTAAAACGTTAACTAAAAATAAGTTAGCCTA
>JBBPBS010000858.1:2184604-2239077 GCA_037974835.1 Cicer judaicum
TATATATATATATATATAGAATTTGGATTTATGACTATAAAAATATAAATGATTAAAATACGAGTTTTTTTAGAAAATATATTCTATTTAATATATTATGTTATTCTAGCCGACAAAGTTTGTAAGAAAGTCCTTTTTTCTAAATGTTTTTTAGTGTCAACTAAAACTTTTAAGTCTTATACTGTACATGTAATCAATTGTATCATTAATGTAATGTAAATACATTATATGAATTAATCGGTGTTGGAATCCTTTATAAAAATAGAGCTTGTGACATTGTATTAAATATTAACATTTATAATTACACCTTTATTAAGACTACAAATGAAATAAGAATTAAAACACTTTTGATGAATATAGTTAATAGGGTTAAATATATTTGTAATAAAAACATATTTAATTTTCATTTGGTTTATAGGATGGATTATCCAAGACAAATTACTTTTAAAATTATTATACTTCAATGTGCTTACAACCCAATAATTATAGATCAACAATATAGTATTTTTACTATATGCATTTCACTCTATATAGTTCTTCTAATAGCTTGCTTCTAATCTTCGATATCCAAATTGTATTTCACTAAAAGCTTGTTTTGTATACTTCCTTTGTAAATAAACATTAATAAAAAGGGCAGTATGTACAGTTTTTTGTTTATATTTTATCATAGAAACAGTGTACAATAATATAATAATTAATACCATAGTTATATATCGAAGATTATTAGGTTTAAAATGTGCAACTGAGGCATGTGACATATTGAAGATTTGTTGGAATTTCTACTAGTGATGCTGCTATTAGCTTTGATTGTTGCTCCTATGATTTTATAAACATTCTTTTAGATCAAAATAACATTGTCTCTACCCAACCAAAAAGAAAAATTATGATCTTTGAAAAAATGCACGTGGAATTGTTAGAAATACTATTTCAAGTGTCCCTTGCTTATTATAGAATTAATGTGTTATCGTTAGTAGCCTCCATATGTGAGAAACAAAATAAAAAAAGTTAAAAAATGTAATTTTTTTTGGTACAACAAATAATAAATAATGTTATTGTTTAGAGACTATTTAAATTTTTATTTTTCTATTAAAGTTTATTGATTATTCAATTTTACTGTATTCATTTTATATATTTTATATATTTTATTTATTAAAATTATAAACTAAAAAAGCACTTGTGAAATGAGAGTATCAATGAACTAATACATCATCTTATTGATTCATCATTAAAGAAATAATTATTACATTGAGATTGTGTCTTATACATAATAATTATTAATGTTGACCATTCATGCTGATTTAATGAACGACTATAATAATTATTACATTGAGATTGTTTTAATCTTCACCATTCATGATGATTTGATGAATGACTATAATAATTATCCCTCATTATAAATTTCCTCTAATTTGATATGCTCCCCAATGAATATAGTGTGAAATAACATATTCATCTATCTAAACTAGTGGTCTATTGAAGAGAATTCAATATGTCTCAAGATTTTCATATTTTCATGTATGTCTCAAGATCTTCATACTTTGATGTATTTACTTTATTTATACCAAAAAATCTCATTTATGTAACTATTCATTGCTTTCCATTAGAGATAGTATTTTCAAATATTTTGTATGTATAAAGTTCTTAGTTTTTTTTTTCTTATTCCTTAATACTAATTAATTATATATTTCATGTAACTTCTATTTAATCCCTACACCATTACTAGCTTCATTCATAAATCACTAAAGCAACACACTCAATCCTAATACATACATTCAGATATTCATTTTATTAGAAAAATTCTTCTAGCAACAGTTTCACTCTTTGTGGCCAATATGCAAGTGCTAATCACTTTAATTTTGGTTCTTGGTTTTGTTTCACCTTATCTATGTGCAAGGTGGAATCTAGTTGAATCAAATAATAATAATGTATATAATGTGATGCAATATGGTGCTCATGGTGATGGAAAATCCGACGATTCACAAGTATATCTATTTTTAATAAATTTTCTTTTGCCTATGTCTTTCGATTAACAACATTTTGATATTTTGATTTAATTTGTAGGTAATTTTGAACGTATGGAATAGTGTGTGCGGAACACAAGGGGCATCAACATTAGTTATACCAGCAAAACTGTCATTCTTAGTGAACGCTATAATATTTGAAGGACCTTGCAAGGCCTCAAGTATTACTGTTCAGGTGTATATATATATATATAGCTAATTAACAATATCTACGCGTGCATATTTTAGAAGCAAAATTAGATTTCTTAATTTATGCATCATCGTCGAATGAAGATATATTAAATAAGATTAATTATCTTTTTTTTTTTACGTAAAAAGATAATTTCATTAATGAAAGTTTGATAATAAATTAAAAATAAAACAATATTTTTTATAATTAACAATTTTGAGTAACATACATTTTTATTAATTTAATTTAAACTCTTTCAAATTGTAGCTTGAAGGGAACATAATTGCACCTTCGAAGGAAAATTTGAAGGATACAAAGCATTGGATAAAGTTCACAAATATAAACAATCTCATAATTGATGGTCGTGGCAGTGGAACTATCGACGGCTATGGATTTACTTGGTGGCAATGTGAAAGTTGCCCTCGACCTAGAGTATGGTTATTCTACACATATAGCTTGTGCTAATTGATTTGTTGTTTATATATTGACATTAAATAGTTTTGGTGTTAATGTTGTTTCAGTCATTAAGTTTTCATGCATGCAATGGTCTTAATATTAAGAACCTAATGTTGACTAATAGCCCAAAAGCTCATGTATCCATAAATGGGGTTGACAGTGCAACATTCTCCAATTTATTTGTCACCGCTCCTGAAGATAGCCCCAATACTGATGGTTTTGACATTTCTTCATCTAAAAATATTTTGATACAAGATTCCACCATTAAAACAGGTAAATAAAATATATTTTTTAATATATTTATAAACACAGCCATATTCTCATTAAGAAATGTGGCAGACCATTATTTGACTCATAAACTAAATACTTTTAAAATAATATGAGACATATAAATTGTAAAAATGTTTTATAAAAAGGATAAATGAAAATTGAAAATCATTAAAACAAAGAAAATTATATATAAAAAATATTTATGTGCACTATAGTAAGTGTACTTGAAATTGTATTTTATAGCAAATGATGAATACTCTTCAAATAAGTATTCAATATATATGAGAAATTTTAATATAAATTTTCTTTTTTCTAATAGGTGATGATTGTATTGCTGTTAATGCTGGCTCCTCTGACATCACTGCTACTCGCCTTTTATGTGGACCAGGTCATGGGATAAGGTAATTCTTCATAAAATTTATATTTTAATTTGCTACATACTTAATTGAATTGGAGTCTTAACAAACTTGTTTTATTGGTTAACAAATTCCACTCAATTTAAAAAGAATCAATTGAGAGAATTCAAGTTCAAATTCTACTACATTAAAATAATCTTTGGGATCAAATATTATTTATCTATCGGTAGTACTTTAGATTACAAGAAGCACTATCTCTTAAATAATTAGATGGTTAATCAAGATTAAAAACAAAAAACAAAACAAATGGTGTTTATTAAATATGAATACTAAGTGTAAAATAAATTACTATTTATCCATATCACTATTTTTTTTGTATGATTAGTTTATAATTTGTAGCATGGCATGGATGTAGATTATCGTGTCTCTCATTAGATGTTAACCTAAAATAGTTTTATATTGAGAAAACATGTTCATTTAATCGTGTGTGTATGTAAACACAAGCGACAATATAATTATGTGTAAAATAAAATTAAGAGTGGAAACTTTAACGTAGTCAGGCATCACTCACCTAGTATATGAAAAGTGAAAACTAATTATCAGATTTGTTATTATTTTTTTTGTGGAGTACATTCCCTCCTCTTCTCTCCCTCTTTATATATATATATATATATATATATATATATATATATTGAGTATTCAAATTTTGACATTTGACAAATGACAATGAAAATGTGTGAAATAATCAGCATCGGCAGTCTTGGTAAAGATCACTCTTATGATACAGTTGAAGGCGTTCACGTAACAAATTGCACCTTCATTGGAACAACAAATGGAGCAAGAATCAAGACATTTTCTGTGAGTGTGAAGTTATGCTATATTTGCATATCTACTATGCTAGTTATAATTCTACATCTTATTTTTTCGTTATATATTTTCTAAATAAAATCATTATAATTATGTAAATAGACATTACTAATATACATTATTTTATTTAAACACATTACACATATTGACCGATAGATATAATTTTGTAAAAAAAATGGCAAATTAAATATGAATAAAAAGGAAACAATTCATCTACTATAAAACTCTTGCAAAATAATTCCAGAAAACTATTTCCTCTGTTCCTTTTTTATTTGTTGTTTTTCTTGAATTTTATTATTATTTCATTTTATGGAAACTATGATTGTAAAACTATTTTTCCCATATCAATTATCTTTCACTTCTTTGTTTCTTATATTCTAACTTTTTGCAGGGTGGATCAGGTTATGCCAGAAAGATTACTTTTGAGGAAATAAAACTTACAAATGTTAAAAACTCTATAATTATAGACCAACACTATGATCCTAATCTTGCAAATACAAAGGTAAACATAAATATTTTCATTTCAACTATAATAATTTATTACATTTACAATAATAAATTTAGTTATATTTATATTTTTAATTTTGTGGAAATTATTATAGGATTCAGATGTACTAGTGAGTGATGTAACATTTCGTAAAATTTCGGGAACTTCAGCTAGCGACATCGCTATTAAACTAGATTGCAGCTCCTTGGGTTGTTCCAATATTATATTGGATCAAATTAATATTGTCTCTTCTCAAGAGGGAAATGAGGTCAAATCTATATGCCAAAATGTTCATGGAACAATTAACTCCACTATTCCAAAAGTCTTATGCTCATAAAAATATTGATTGAATCAAATAATGTCTTATTGACCACCATAAGTGTTATTCCTAAGGTGCATTTTAGTTGTAAGTGTTTGATATTGTAACTCCAAATTTATTCAAATCATGCAAAGTTAGTTGTAACGGCCATTAGTGCTACTGTTAATAATAATAATAATAATAATAATAATAATAATAATAATAATAATAATAATAATAATAATAATAATAATAATAATAATAATAATAATAATATTTTTTCTAACTTTTTTCTTAAAAAAAAAGTTTCAAAAAAGTAGAAGAAAAAAAAATTAATATCAACTTTGGCAATGCATTATAAAAACTTGTTGCTTCTTTTATAATATGTGGAGTAGTTGCATTCATCTTAAAGCTCTCCAACTAGAGAACTTACATTTATCATATCTACATGAATATAAATCATTGTGCTCATTTACTTTCTAATAAAGGTCACTCGGTTTCTTATAATAGAGCTGTACTTTTTTCCCCTTAATCAACATTAAAATATTATAAATGACAAATTAAATATTCAACATTAATTGTTATATATATGTGTCATATTTATATTGTTTTCTAAAATTACTCTTCTAATTTCATTAGACATTCATTTTTTATCTTCTTTATATTTATGCGGATGAATATAGACTGATGTTCTAAAAGTCAAATCTAAAATTGTGATTGACTTATAATTTGAAGGAAACTTTTACATATGAATTTGATTAAATGTGTGGAAGTAGTTAAATTTTATTATATATATATATATATATATGTTGAAAAAAAAACAAAAGGAATAATCATTAATGACGACAAAGTTGTGAAAACCAAATTATAAAGATGAGATGAGTGTTTTTTAAAAGAGGTATTAGTTTAAGAGAACTTAAGAAATGTCAATAAAATTTCTTCTAATATTAAAACTTAATTGTTCTCACAAAAATAGACATTAAAATAAAACTACTATAGTTTTTTTTTTTTACCGAAACCACTATATATATTTTTTATTTGATTTTGTGATGTCTAAGTTAAATGATTCTTTAGTGTAACCATAATATCACACATTACTTATCTAGAAAATAATGTAGAATATTGCAAATTATTATCTTACGGTTTAACTTCACATAAGAAGTCATAATAAATATTAAAATACAATATTATAAGACAAGTTTAATACTTAAATAATACAATTAAATTCTAAAGTCACAAACACAATAACTATTAGAGACCAACATTAAATACTTGCTTCGAGTCCAAAGATCAAGTCTTCTCTATAATATATACAAATAGGAGGCACAATAATGATCTTTGTTAGTTTCATAAAATGGAGAGGATAGTTAGAAAATAATTTTTTAAAAATATTAACAATAGAAAAGTACATATTTCCTTTTTATAAAGTATTTAAGGTAAAATGGAATTTGAAAACATTTTATTCTTTTTAGTTAATTTTTCTATAAAATATGAAAAATTTATCCCTATTATTTCAACATGAGTCAACATATTAATTTTATCATTTTGTTTTGGCCATAGCCGCAACAGATATCTAATTTGTTATTTCCTACGTATTTTTCATTAAGGAAACACCATCATATCTCATTGTATCATTTTCAGTCATTTAATTTAAAACATATAATTAAAAAATGAAATTTGAACATAATAATAGTGTAGTATCATTTTCAATTAAATGAATGAACATCGCAACATGAAGTTTATTAATCAATCAATCATTCACAATACAATTTGAATCTTAATTAAAGAACACTGCAAAATAAACACACATAATAACTACAAGGAACATTTCAAAATCCGTAAAATTTGCTTAGTAAATCCAATGCATGGTCAAATTTTTCTAAATCTATCAAGTTTGCTAAACAAGTTTATGCTAAAGGAACCATGTTGCTCCTAGGGCTGAATTCGCTTAGCGAATTTTTGCAAATTCTAAAATATTCCCTTAGTTTTTAGAATAAGTCCTCAAACATCAATCAACATCCAGAGTAACTCAATATCATCATTGTATCAAGTAATAAAAAATTTATGCAAGCATCAATTCAAATATATAAAAACTAAAAGAAAGCAGAATAATAGATTTCACAATCATTCAATAAATCATAATTTAATCTATCAAGATGCATGCAAGAAATGGGCTTCTAATACTTATCTTTTCAAAAACTCAAATTTTTGTGATTTAACTTCTTCTTAGAAAAAAAATACTGACACTCATGCACGCAAAAATAGGATTTAAGGAAAAATGAAAACTCTCTATTCACTAATTAAGAGTTCAATAGGTTTTTATGAGTTCAATAATTTTTTGTGAGTTCAATAGGTTTTTGGAGAGACTTGACTCCTAATTATTAACATTTGTTAGTTAAGATAGAAATTAAAAAAAAATATTTATCATTATAATTACTATTTTCTTTATTTTTCCTTCCTAAAAATAAAGTGTTTGAGGAAAACGACAGTTTGTCTTAGCTAAAGGTCACATAACATCCTGAGTATTTGATTGAATGGTTGAATGGTTGAAGGCCGCAAAGGAGAAACTTGTTTTCTCCGATATGATGTTTCTTGTTTCGCAGCAGTTGTATTCGAAAATTTAGCGACAAAAAAAGAAGTGTTATATTACGATCTAAGAATTAAAAACTATTATTGTGACTAAAGAATGATTTTTCAACACCTAACGATCTATTTGCAATAAAATATGAAATATCCTTAAATTAAACACTTTCGAAGCTAAAATATCAATAATTAATCACTCGACGTGGATAATATACATCCATCGCAATTCATTAAGAAATAAAAAAAAAATCAAAAAAAGACCTAAAAAGTATAGTTTTAGTCTTAGATAACTAATACTTATAGCTAGTTGCATGTTACATTATTAGATAATACCCAATTTGATGATCCTGGTGAAAGCCTGAAGTTGAGAGGTTCACAAACAACCTTCAAATTACGATCCTTATGGAAAATATTGAACATACCCTTAAACTTGATCAAAGTGGACAACTCAATCCCAAAGTTAATGGTTCCACGAGAGTAACTACCAGCAATGTCGGTTGTTGTGTGATTATCCATATTCATTTTAAATGGAACTTCAAGGTTAAACTTGCTATCAATTTCTTGGGAGAAAGGATTCAAGGAAGTTGTGGCAAGAATGCTTTTGTATTGTTTGCCAATGAATTCAACATGAATCGAAACCGCGTGATATGAGAGAGTGTGCCAATAGTTAGGGTTAGACACAACAAGGGTAATGTTCCATCCAAGAGTGATGGTAGAACGCTTTCTATTTAATATATTGAGAGATGCTGAATCAACTTCAAATTTTGGGTCACTAATGTGCAAAGTGAACAAGGATAAGATCAAGAGAATGAAGAAGATGGCAACGGCCACAGTAGCGAAAATGATAAATCGACCTTTACAAGCGTTCGTAGATCTTGAGTTATTAGTTATGTTGTCAGATTCTAGTGCAACACAATAAGATAAAGAATATGTCAATGAAGCGCAAAAAAAAAAAAATCAAGACAAATGACAAGTAATAAAAATATCAAATTTGTGATACATAATCTAAAAAGTAAACAATATATATATATATATATATATATATATAACTGATAATATTAAAACTATAGATACTATATTTAGCAATAACAACAAAAGAGATAAAAATAGTATTATTTTTTTTTTCTCAGATGTTATGTTTTATGACAACATGTATACATATTCTAAGTGAACAAACTTTCAAGTGTAATATTATTTTGGTTTAAATTATGTATAAAAGTTATTCTCTATAATAAATTAATATGGTTTTATAATGTGATTTTTAAAAATTTAAAATTGAGATATTGTTTAATTTTTTCTTTTTAAAAAATTGTTTTTTACAACTATTTTTAATTCAATTGATTTTAAAACGCAAAACAAGATCAAGTATAAGATATTTCTCTTAACTAGTTATTTTTTTCCAACAAAAAAAATGAAAATATAGATATTTTTTGTTTTGTTAAGCCGATAAAAAAAAAGTATTTATTCTCCCATGAAAAAGAGAACAAAAAAGTGAAAATGCATAATAACAAAATATTTTAGGAACAGAATTAGAAGAAGCTAGAGCCTAAACCTAGCTCCACCCTATAGAGACCCAAAGACAATATGCTCCAATGTTTAACATAGGCCATATCTAAAATTTTATGTATCTAAAATTAATATTATCTCAATAAATACCAAACTCATTGACTTTATTATGAAATATAAAATATAATACCAAATCAATTAAATTAATTTAATAAATAACTCTATATAATAAAACGTCTAAAATTCTTAAAATCTGTTTTAGACCTCAATACATATTGCAGTTACCAATATATGATTATAATATTATGTATGAAATTTATTTATATGAAAAACATTCTTTTTCTCCCCCAACAAGTCTATAAACCAAAGAGGCCAGGGTAGAGATGAGACTGCAAAATTATTGTCTCCAAACTATATTTCTAATAGAAAATAAATCCTATAACATCCAATATAATTCTAATCTAGTTGCTTTTGTAAATACTGTTTGAATTAAACTAATAATTCCATACAAGAAATATTTTCACATAAACAAGCATTACAAGAATCACAAAATATGAATAATAATAATAATAATAATAATAATAATATATGTTGGTAGCCTAAAGGATCTAATAATAATAAAAATTACCTGGATCCTCCATCACTGGTAATTGGAATAAACACTTTTTGCTTACTATTTTTCCTCAACTAAGAATAAAAAGTCTCTAGATGAATACAAAAGATACACCGTAACCTATTTATAGAGTTGTCACTGAAATCTTCCATATATTTGTTCCATATATTTTAAGATTATTTTATATTTTAATATATATTTTAAGATTATTTACTTATGGTAATATGATTTAGTTTAGTTTTATTCTTGCTTGTTTCAGAAAAACCCATCCATAATCTCTTATTTAATTCAATAAAAATGTGGTAATAAGTTAAAATAATATAAGAAAATTGTGATACCTAATAAATAAATACATTCTTTCAGATGTAAAAAAATAAAAAAGATCCATTCAAGATCGTTTACTTCATTATTTCTCATATTCTGATTTGTTTTCAAATTGATATTGTCACCTTCCACGTTTCCCTTTTTTTTTAATTTTTAAAAAATAGTTCTTCATAATTAAAAACAATAGGCAAAATTACATTACTAACCTTTTCAAATTAAAATTATCACCTTTGAAGTTTTCCTTTTTTTTTAATTTAACAAAAATAGTTCTTTATAATTAAAAACAACAAAATTATATTTATTATATTTACGTTTAATACTTACATTATTTATCTTTTATTTTAATAAACATTTATTAGCTACTAAAACACTACTATATGGAAGAGAGAGAAAAAAATGTTGTTTTTATGGTATCATCGTGATTTTTCTACTCGACTATCTATATGCCACAATCACACTTTGTTACCAAATTTACATAGATGTGACTTAAAGTACAAAAATAGTTTCAGTTTAATGTCTTCAATGGACTAGAGGGGGGAAGTTTTACAATTACCTCCTGTTGAAGAATCTCTATCAACTGTAAAACGTAATAAATAAATAATTAAATAAATGCATTCAGATTTTTTGCTTATTTGTTATTCACATCTAGATTTTTTTTTTAAATTAATAATATCATATAAGTTTTCCCTTTTAAAAAAAATATTTCTTATTTATCAATATATATATATTTATTCATAATTATTTTAAAATCTGTTTGAAAAAACAAATTGAATCAAAGAGATTTTTTATATGATAAATTTATACACTTATTTTTTCAGAACCTTTATACACCTTGAATAAAAGAGATGAGATCAAATGAATAATTATATATCACAGAGTATGTGTCGAAAATAGAATAAAAAAATATATACTAATGATCTTAATTTTTGGGTGATATTATTCTTTTAAAGAAATCTCTTATTTGAAAATAATTAAAGTTAACCTATATTAAACCTTTTTTTTATAAAAAAAAAATATTATCGAAACTACAAGTTGGATACTAAATTGAGAAAAACACCGTATGAATTTAAATAACAAAATAAATAAATAATCAATCGTTCTTGAGATGTAATTTCAATCAAGAAAAAAGTGATATGAATAAAATAATATCGAAAAACTGTAAAAGTAACAAATAATGTATTTAGATTTTTTGTTTATTTGTTTCTCATATCTAGATTTTTTTCAAATTAATAATATCGTACAAGTTTTCCTTTTTTTTGACAAAAATATTCCTTATATATATATTACACACGCATATAAATTGCTTCATAATTATTTTAAAATCTGTTTGAAAAAAAATTAAATCAAAGAGATTTTTTGCTATGATAAATTTAATTCGGTGCCATTATAAAATTATTTTTACAGAACCTTTGTACGCCTCGAATAAAAGAGAATAACTATATTCAGAGAGTATGAGTGGAAAAAAAAAGAAATATATACATGCTAATGGTCTTAATTTTTGGGTGATATAATTCGTTTAAAGAAATCTCTAATTTGAACATTATTAAAATTAACCTATATTTAACTCTCTTTTTTATAAAAAAAATTAAATCAGAGAGATTTTATAGTATGACAAATTTAATTCAGTGCCTTTATACTTATTTTGGGTGATATTGTTCTTTTAAAAAAAACTCTTATTTAAAAAATAAAAATTAACTTATATTTAACATTCTTTTTATAAAAAATAAATTAATATCAAAACTACATTTGGTTACTAAGTTCGGAAAAACACTGGATGAATTTGAATAATAAATCAAAACATAAGAATATATTTTGAAAACTATAAAACATGACCAAAGAACAATAATATGTGAATTGTTACTACAAAGTTCTTTTAAATACTTCATCACCCCAATATAATCACGCTCACAAAAGAAAATATCTAATTCCTGCTCACAAAATTGTAAAAAAGAAAAAAAGAAAAAATTAAATATAAACTTAAAATATTTTGGATTGATGCATTTGTAATTAATAACTAGAGTCATATATATAACATTGATTTTTCATTTCCCTTAATGCTAAACAATATGATACTATTTCAACATGTATTATTTCAGTGAGGTTCAATAATCTCCACATTGATTAAAAATTATACATCTAATGCTTCCATTGTGATCTGCACTAATCATAATTCGAAATAACTAACAAACTCAACTATAAAAAGTAGACTTCACTTGAATCTAAACCACTTTAAAAATTTCTACATGCAAAAATCATTTTGAAAAATATGGTATAGCTTCCATGTTGGCATTCTCATGAAATTTTTCCATATCGATGATGATAACAGCAATGAAGATCGCCATTCATTATTAAAAAGATCTTCCAAAAGGCCATAGTCGTAATCACTTAACCACGACCCAATATCAATCATCTAATCATTGATTATTCAAAAAGATACAAATAATATTATTCTGAGAGATGACATCAATATCAAAAGAAAAAGATAATGCTCAGTTAAAAAAATGCATTCTAGAAAAGCCTTGAACATATCAAAAGAAAGATTTAATGTAGAACCCTTTCCAGTAAGATTTATTAGATGATGATTTAAATCAATCAAGTTGTTTCATACACTTGAATATATATAAATATATATATATATATGATTAAATTGTAAATCAATCCATTAGTGGAAACAACTCTTTAACTTAAAAGAGTTATTTGAAGAGGTGTAGAATACTTGTAATCCTCAACGATAAATTATCTAAAATTTGAAAATACTAAAACGATTTCATGAGGTCTAATCTGGAAATATAGTAGAAGAATTAATACTCAAAGCCTAAAGAGGTAAAGTAAATAATATATTTTTTCTATTGGATTATAGTGGATTGAGCTATCAGACAAATTATTTGTTTAATGGGAAGATTAGATGTAGCAACAGTTTATTGTGAATTGGGATAAAAAATACTCACGTAATTCTTCTCTTTCTTCATCTCTTTAATTTAATCAGTTCTTTATGATTCAACATCAACTAATATTTAAATTGATTTATAGCCAAAAATGGATGTTTTGACATCACATCTCTATTAAAAATCTTAACATATTAAATATATGGGCAATCTATCTTATATATACAATATTTAATTCATTATTAGCTAATATAGGACTTACTATTCACACTTGAATGCTACAATCTCTCCCCTGAAGTGTGACTATCCCACATCTTATACTTTCATCGCTATTACAACCAATGGAAGACGCCTCATAACCACAATATTAGTAAGACTTTTGATATAAAAAATTCAATACTAAAATCGACCCCCTTTTATACCAAACTGAACGATGACTTCGATACTAGTTCTATGAATAACAATTCTTTATGAGTAACAGTTCTAACATACCAGTTTTATAATATTTACAAGACTAAATATATCATCAACATCACCTTTAAAATTTGTACTATTTTTATATTTAACTTATTTATTTATAAATTTAAATGGAAAATAATGTTATTTAAATATTAATATTTATTTAACATATAAATATTCATACTATAATTTAAAGACAATTCATGAGTTAACTGATAACTAAAAACGATTTGGCAGGAACTTTTTTTTTTTTGTCAAATATAATCTTTCATAATATAATAAATTTATGTGTTTATCCTTTATTTTTCAACAATCGTTTTCAAACCTCACCTTATTATTTTAAAAATACAAACAAAGCCCTAATTTTATTCTACAACTACTTTTTTCTTTCTCCAAATTAATCAACTTTTTCTTACTAAAAGTGAAATAGAAGTAACAATACTCTATTAAGTTTCCTTCTCTACCATTATCTCAACCTTTTCTTATTAAAAGTAAAATAAAAGTAGTAATATAAGCAACACGATGATAAATTAATTATTATAAGTAATTGAAATATGTCAAGATTTCTATCCAAGTCCACGTATCCTCCGATGAGGTTGTATTTGATAAATGATAAAAAAAAATATAACCCGTGATAAATGATATTGTACTCGTTAAGTGATAAAAAAAATTATATTTATTAATTTATTTTCATATTTTTAATTTTCATTCATGTCTCTTTGAACTCATTTGATTTTTTCTGTAATCAATAAATTTTTAATTTCCACATGAATATCATAATTTTAAATTAAACTAACTTTCAAAGAATCCATGAAGTTTGGACCAAGTACTACATATATTAATGACAATACACATGGTTAATGATTAAAAAACATTATTTAAAATAATTTAAATTTAAATTTTCTTCTCAATATTTTTGTCTGTATTAATTTTGTTAATTATTTTTATTTATTTAAACTCCTATAACATAACTTTATATAACAAAGTTTACAAGAAGGGTCGCACCTAAGATAAATTAATTAAACAAACCAATAGTAATTTTGAAATTTAAATTTTTTCAACAAAAAGTAACACTTTTTCAGCAAAAAGTCACGTTTTTTTAGCTTTTACAAAATTATTATGCAATAATTTTTAGTTTATGTCACAACATCAACATATATTTTGTATGATTTTTTTATGCTAACATTATAAAAAGTTTTTTCACAAAAAATGGACTCAAAATTTGATTTTTAGGTTCATATTTAAAGGACTTTTATCTTAAACATATTGTTGAGGAAATATCCCTTATAATATTTCAATGATAACAAATCTTAATGATTAAGTGATTAAGAGATTTTGATACATCTTATTATCTAATATATATTTTAAAGTGATTTCAGTAAGACAGAAAAATTATACAAGATTAAGCAAAAAAGAACAATGTGAAAAACAAGAAACACTCTCAAAACAAACTTCATAATATTCAACACTAGAAATTAGAATATTATGTCTTGAACATAAGACAATATATTCATATATATTTAAAGAAATAAATTCAATGATCAAAGTTCATGTTCCTACACTTATTCAAGAAGAATAATCTTAAATGTATTAAAAAGAGTAAGAAGAAGAATCTTCAAGATTCTCACAAGATCATTAAGTCAAAGAAGGATACACGAGTGCAAAAGATCTGTTTTACCTATGTCATGTTCTAAAAACCTGATGCACAATCTAAACTTTGTAAACATTTGAAAGTCATCTTTTGGTTTGAAAAAGAGACTCAAGTTCAATTGTGATTGCTGGTTAGAAAAGAGTGACTAAGAAAATAATTTGTAAGTCTGTAAAGGCTAAGAAAATATACTCGAGAAAGGTTAGGTTGACTGGATCTTGCAAGTGCAAAAATTGAGAAGTTATCTCAAGCATTTTACTGAAAAAGTTAACAAGGGAGAGGACTACCATATGTGCATATGTAGTTGATCTTAGAGAATAATGACAAAGTATGCGATCTTGAAGAGTGTGATAACAAAGTAATAATTCATATCCAGAGTATAGAAGACGAAGTACCAAGCCAATATCTCTTAATAGAAAAGTGTTAGTCTATAATAGATGGGTTGTTCCTTACAACCCTTGGCTATTATTAAAGTATGAGTGACAAACAAACTTTGAAATATGTAGTAGCATCAAAAGCATTAAATATTTGTATAAATATGTTTACAAAGAGTTTGATCGAGTTGCAATGGAGGTTCAATAATATATTGATGCAAGATGGATTTGTGTTCCAAAGGCGATATGGAAATGTTTAAATTTACCCTTTATCTATTATATCTTTTGGTTGAAAGATTACATATTCACTTAGCAAATCACTAACATGTAGGGATGACAACACAACCCGCACTTGCTAGTACCCACCCAAACATATCCCAATTATGGCTAAGAAAACTTGCTTTAATTGGATGCAGGTATAGATTTTCCTTAAAATTAAAACTTGGGGTAGGGGAGGATTGAGGTGTTCATATCCACCCCGCCCCCACACCTGAACCTGTCTCGTTAGTAATATTATTATCTTTTGAAAATTTTATATACATGTAAATATTCAATGTATTTAATCTTTTTTCAATATTAAAACTTATAATATTCCCTCTATAGAAAATATGATTTCAAATTTTTTTAAATTTTATTATTGTATAAAAATAATTATTTTATTATATTAATTTTAATAAATATGACCTTAAATTTATTATTTTATATATATGAATGGGTGCAAAGGTGTGTGAGGAATGTCAAACCCTGTCGTAGGTGAGGATGGAGATTTACATTTCATATTCGATAAAAAACGAGGCAGGTGTGGATTTTTCTCGATTAGTCGGGTGCAGAGGTAGGGGAGGTAAAATTCACTCTGTCCCGTTGTCATGTCTACCAACATGTACGATTTTATAACCACCAATGAATCAAAAATCTATAAAATGGTGACCATAACTCTCAAGTAATGATCACATAATTCTTTTCACTAAATTGTCGAGATGCAAAATCAAGAAGTTATTTATATAGAAAGATTCTAGAGCACTAATGTATGCACAAATGGGATAAGGAATGGCATCAAAAAAGGTCAAAAATTAAATTTATTGGTTGGATATATATTGTATCACTATCTGAAAGAGATAAATTCTACTTATGTTTTGTTATCTCATTTAAGAGGTCCAACCAGTTGAGATTACTTACTTTTAGTAAATGACACATGTTTCTCCATATTCAAAAAAACAACAGAGTATTGGAGATTTCTAGAGAGTGACGGTAATATCTATGAATGCGTATAAGAAGTATTATATCTATAAGTGACATATGCTTTAAGGAGATTATTTGTGACTATATTGAATTTTTGTGATCCAATTGGTTTTAGACGCCTCTAGAATGACTTTTACTATATCATGGTAGATGATAATATTTTACCAGGAATTAATAGTGAAACACTTTTGACTAATTGGAGGATGATTTTGTCAAGAGATTCCTGCTGTAAAGAAAGACACTAAGACATAAATGAAATTGGTGTACATTGTTACGTCTCATTTATTATGGATTAACACAAATGTCCTACTTTGTGCCAATATATGTGATTAATGCAAGATATTTTTCACAATTTCTTATGTGTATTGGTGATGGTGTTGAACCTACAAGAATAGTGATATGGTGATGGTACCTAATTGAATTGCATTATAATGGGAATGAGAAAGATCAATAGAAAATTTCATACAAAAAATATTTCTCCAAACAGAATCTCATGGATGGGATGCAATTTATAAGATTGAAAAAGTCATACTTACACAAAGAAATGATGAAGTTGAAAAACTTAATAACATAATTTATTAAGTCTCATTTATGCATCTTATCAATCATTTTCATGGACAATAACATACTTTGTTGTTATTTTATGATATTGAAGAGGACAGACGCAACTTATATCAAAAGAATTTTTTTCACTCCATTGCTCCAACTAGTTTGTCACCACACATTTTAAAGGTTAAGAAATGTGCACGTTGTTGTGAAGCATAGAACCTAAATTTGATCTCGAACAAGATTACTATGTTGAGTTTTGTTCTGAAATAGATTGGACATGGAAATTCTAATAGGATGACTAGTATGCATGACTTCTCTTTGTGCTGATTAAGAAGCAGATTTTTGTTAAGTCTTGCAATGACAATAAAAGTTGCAAAGAAAAATCATTCATAATATTAAAATTTATCTTCCAAAACATGTTTTTAGTACATACAATTATATGTTTCTTTTATCAAGAGGTGTTTCTTAGGCTAACACAAACACCCTAATTAAGGATGGAAAAATATAAGATAGAGATGTAAACTTTATTATAAATGATGTTTACAGTGATATTTTGTTATCTCAAACTTAAGTATTGTGTTTTCACTTTTAATATAAACGCATACATATAGTTATATGATTAAAATTAATTTTCTTACAATTTTAATTTTTGTGTTTATATATTTGTATATACCACAAATTTTACTCCATTATTAGTAAATGTATTAAAACATATATTATATATAAATAAATTATCAAATGTAATAAATATTATACAAAACAAAAAAAATTAGTAAAAAATATACACACGTTAGTAAAATTAAAAATAAAAAACAGACAAATGAGTATTTTGTGTCTATCTAGACACTAGTTACTTATAGTATATACAACATGGAAGATACAATTTGAAACACCCTAAATCTATTATACAAAATTCTCAATAATTTAAATGTTTTTAAAAATATATATCTGTTACTGAAAACATAACTACTTATGTATTCATATATAAGTCAATATATTAATAACATGTTTTTTAGAGCTACAAAAAAAAAAAATTTGATTACATCGACAAATAAATAACACTACTAGCTCTACTAAATATTATAGGATGGACATTATGGTCACATTCTTTTTTATTGCTATAGTTTTCAAAGCTAAGTCTCCCACATTAGAACCTACCATAAAGTATAGAAACAAGAAGAAGAAAAATAGGGATTAAGATTCATTCACAAATATAAAAAGATGAGATGAATGTAATATATATATATGTCAAACACAAGTAAGCACATAGGTCAATCCATCATTTAATTCATATCTCTTAAATCATAGCCTAACTATTTGAAATGCAACCTCATCTATATGCGATGTTGGTCATCTCTAACTATAGTGCCACAAACACTTTTTAATGTTTGGATCAAGTGTCACTTGACTTCATACGGACTCTAAGTATTATAAGTCCATCACAATAAATTTCAAACTAATGTATAACTTAAGTGATAGCGTCATCCAACCAAGTGCACAATACCAATAAAAATAATCTTTGTTGGGATCGAGCCAACAATCAATCTCGTGTGCCAATATACACGTTAATTGAATTCGACCATAATCCATGTTTATATGATCTCTCGCATCATGTCTTGGTATCTCAAACTCATAAGTTCTAACTCTTCATCTAAAGTACCATCATAATATCACCATCTTAGGCAAAGTATTGTCCATCATAATCATGTATCAACTTCTTAAATACTAACTAATGTGATCCTTACTATTCATAATCAAAATTTCCTCACACTTTCCGCACTTCCTAATCTCACTAAATCATCCATGATATCTTATTTAAGAAAATTAGTCGTCATGATTTAACAATCACAATCACAAAGTCAAGTATTGCAAATAACAAGTACATAAGTAGTCACAAAAGCACACAACAACAAAATAGGTATCAAACAACTTCCAATAGTTTATAGGAGATCATCTAAGTGAAAATGCATAAAATAGAATAACTTCAATTATATATTCTGAAGAGTCATCTAATGAGCAGTAGCTCTCATTAGCTTTTTATTTATAGTAGGGCTTGAGTCACCCTACACATTTATCTTCTTAAACTATTATACGATAATCGTCCCAACAATATAAAATATTCTCAACCTTTAACAAGTGTAAATCCAAGTAATCAAAACATTCTAGTGTTGACATCTGGCTTTCCATAACTAAGCTCCTCAAAACATCATATCAGCGATAAGTCTACTTACACAAAATGACCCATAATTCATCGAATATCCAAATATAATATTTAATTAATTTAGGATAACACTCAAGCATAATAGAGCCTAATAACAGAGTTGTTAAAGGGTGTATGACTTACCAATAACTTCCAAAATTTATCAAATAAAACTCTAGTGTAGCCTCACGAGGATAGAAACCCTAATTTACTATTTAATAAAGATAAATGTAAGATATAATTGTTGGAAAAATAATTTGTACATAATAACAACTATACGGGTTGGTTAGAAATTTCTAAGGAATTATTTATGTTAAAAGAAAATTATCTCCTAAGCAAATCTAGTTGCTCCAAAATATTTCCAATATCACAATATAAGTCTCATCCAGTGATACTCATTCATATCCTTGTGTTGAAATTGCAATTTTTTTTGAATTTTATTCATACAACAAAAACAAAACATATAAAGGCATGTAGTAATTACAGAAGCAAGGAAAACATACAAGTACATATATGAAATACAGTGACACAAGGTCAAATATCTTCTGAGCCTTAAAAGGACACCATATATACAAAGGTATAACCAAAATACAAATCATCAATATGATGGCGAATTCCTACAAAAGATTCGATTATGGGGTGACAACTCTACACTAGTCAAAATACACAAAAAAGGACAAATCTGAGTCCTTATGATTCCCAACCAACTAGCCTAGGATGGCTCCCGATCATAGTCTAACACCCTTCATGCTGCTGAGGATGAAGCAACCTTTGGTGATCCCCTACTGCCATCAAATTTCCCCCCACATCTCCCGTCCTCTCTAAGAAAACATAACACAATATGTGCAAACATTACTAATGTCGATTTGAGTGCTTCCACATGAGATTGAAGATCTATCAAGTGATTTCTTCAAATAAAATGACAAAATAAAAAGGAAAAGAAAGAAACAAAAATGGATTATGATGAGAAGATGAAGAATGTGCCACAATCAAGAATGATTGATAAGTCAATGTGAAATCGCCACAATGGTAAGGAAGTCCTTGATAAGATTCAAACAAGTTCTAATCCAAGCACTTAAAGAAGAGATCTAGCTCACTCATAATTCTCATTAGAGAAATTCTAATTCATTCAAACCTTTCTTCAATGCGGTTACAAATTCATATTTATAGTAAAATTATCTCTAAACCTAAATGGGTAAGAAGTGACACAATTCTCTAGGCTCATATTGGGTTTATATCATGTTTTTCTAAAATAAACTAAATGTAAGGAAGCAAACTTACATATCACATCAACTAAATCTATACTAAAACTATTACAATTCCAAATTAAAAAAAACTAAGAGTTATTACAAACCTAATGAAAATAAATAAAGTTCATCCTAATTTATTACAATATGGATCATTTTCATACTCTTGAGATCCTTATTATTTACCACCAGTCATGTTTAAATAAGTATAGAGAGAACCATGATGGATCGCTCTATGTTTTAGAAAAATTAAAGTTTGAATGTTTTAGAACACAAAAATATTCCAAAAAATTCACACTTTAAGTTTTTTATAATACATTTATATTTCGAAAAACTTAAATCAAGTTCTTCTAGAACACATTTATTTTCTGAAAAAATCAAACTTTAAATTTTGTGGAACACAAATTAAAGAGAGTGAAATAGGATAATTTATTTTGTTTTTCTAAAAAAGATAAGCTAAGTGGTTTGTGTAATATGTGGGGTCGGAGTAAAATACAAGCAGTATGTGGTAAAATCTTCCCATCGAACACGGCCCAACATTTCATCACTATACCTCTTAGGCCCAAATCCACTCCCTATTTCTAACACATACGAAGAGTAAAACCCCGAACCCGATTCTGCCATTTCATTTCATCTCATCTCATCATCCACCATCAAAATTCATCACCTTTCCCAATCGGACCTATCCCAGTAAACCGGACCTAACTCCGAACCAAAAAACCCTAAATGCGTTAAACCCAAACTAACAAAACAAACACACAACTTCACTAACACTCTCAACTCCTCCAATGACGTCGCAAATGGCGATCCTAAATCGAACACGTTCTCTCCTAACCAAAACCAGTCACATCACATTCAAAACCATAACAACATTCCCATTCCATTCTCAAGAAGCCGAACTAGCAGAAGCAACCCCGAACCAATCAACACCAGCTTCGTCTCTTCCTCCGAATCCAGCTTCGGGAAGTCCACTCTACAACGAGAATTGGCGAAATCCGATTCCGAAATCCTTATCCAACAACGCGATAAAACCTCTCGGACTCTTCACGCGCCCTCCAGTTACTGATACTTATGATTCCCACGCGCTTCTTGATATGTTCGGTGATTGGATGGCTTCGCAACGGTGGCAAGATGTGAAGGATTTGTTTGAAGTTTGGGTTAGCTCTTTGGATAAAAATGGGAAGCCAAATAAACCTGATGTTAATCTTTTTAATCATTATATTAGGGCTAATCTAATGATTGGTGGTTCTGCTGCTGATTTGCTTGATTTATTAGCTCAGATGGAACATTTCAACGTTTCGCCTAATACGGCGTCGTTTAATTTGGTTCTTAAGTCTATGCATCAAGCTGGCGAGACTCTTGCTGCTGAAAAACTCATTGAACGGTTAGATTTCATATGTGTATTTTTGAAATGAAATAGTATAATTGAGGATCTTAAATATATGTATGTAGATGTTAATTTGAGTACTTACATGTTTTAATATATAGTCTAAATAAGATATTAATGAGTTTTTATATACGTTCTCTTAAGTTTCATATATTGGCTATAGTTGAGTATGTTTTTTTTGTCAGTATTTGGTAGAAGATCAAGCTAACTGATATATTTGTTATTTCGTTTTACTTTTTCATGTAGCTAGTTGTATGGTCTGAAATGAATTTTTGAATATGATTTACACTCTCCAGTTTCTGTGCCATTGTCAATTTGATTATTATAGGAAAATTGATAATTACTGTTAATAGGGGTGTTTTTTCTGTTAATAGTAACTTATAACAGTGCTAAAAGAATAGTTGATGGGTTGGCCATACACAATTTAACTAACAATTTTATCGTCAATTGTTGTTAAGATGAGAATACTTTGTCCAGAAAACATAAACGTCCTTGACGCCTATGTAGTTAGTAGCAGATAGCATATAGCGGTGTAGTGGGTAGCAGTATGGCCGCTATGTCAAAGTTGAGGGAAACAATTCAAGCACTTTATACCATACACATATAATGGCTTAAAATAGAATAGTGCACAAAACTAAACACATTCATAACTAATCATGAAAGTTCATTGCTACTAATATTCAAACATAATATTAAGCAAAATAACAAAAATATTCTAGCCTTCCAAGACTCAAAATAACACATCTAATATTCAAACAGAATATATAAAACAAAATAACAAGGACTGTTGGTGCAGAAATAGAAAAGCAGAAACATAAAAACAGAGCACAACAGAGAACAAGTTGGCGCAGAGAAGAAAGGAACCGGGAGGAGAAGAATGGTTTGCAGAGAAGAGGGGGGAGGTTGACTCTGTGAAGAGGGAAATGGGCGCAGAGAAGGTCACGATGATGAGACTTGAAAAATTACCAGCAGTATAAAAAGTAATAACAAACACTAATGAAAAACCCTAAATTGTTAAAATAATGAGGACACTTTTGACATTCTGCAATTAAATCACTGTAGCGGCTTCTTCTCAGTTTTCTCGTTCACGAAATCTCCGCGATTGTGCTGCCCCGAAAGCGCTACGGCTGCAACCCTAAAACACATCATCATATTGCATATCGCAAGGCCTCCGCGACGGCCGCTACTTTGGTGTGAAGCAAAGACACAAACGTCGGAGATTGGATATGACACCTAACCTTGACACATAGACACTAGGAATAGTTTGAGAAAATGGAAGTAAAGTGATTGAATGTAACCACATGGTAGAAGTCAGGCTGTTAAGTGTTCAAAGTGGTAACTTTAAAATGGGAATTTCATGTCTAATTCCCAGCTGATACGGGACTGTCGTTTCTGTGCCAGTCTCATCTTGTTTGGAAGAACAGTCCATACAATGGTGGGTGGACAAAAGTGGTTCTTTGTTATTTTTGTTGGGGAGCTGACTCCTAGAAGTTTGGTTTTTTACGAGGGGATAGCTTTCAAGTATAGGGCTTGGGCTTGCATTATATCCTATCTTTAGTTATTATTGAACAAAATGTTTATAACTTCAAATGACAATAAGCATGCCAAACTACTAAACCAATATCAAATCAGACAAAGTTACTCATAATGTTAATAGACACGAATTGTTTGTAAAATCTGTACCTGTGTAAATTGAGAATTTTCTTTTTAATGTATCAAGCTGTGCTTTTTTATCAGGATGCTGCAGTCAGGAACTGAGGCTCACCCTGATGATGAATCATATGACTTGGTCATTGGAATGTTCTTTTCAACAGATCAGATTGATGCTGCATTCAAATATATAGATTTAACTCTGAAACATGGTAACGTGTTGTCAATGAATACATTTATGAATTGTGTGAGGAGTTGTGTCAAACAGAGAAGGCTTGATACGTTGGTGGCAATAATTGAAAAGTGCAGGGTTAGTAGTTAATCTTGTTGATGCTGAATGTATTTTTCATTAGCAGATTCACTATCAACTTGTCATTGTTTCTATATGATTTCTCATTGTTGTCTGCAGGAAACAGATAAAAACAAATCCCTTTGCCCTTCCTGGAACTTGTGCAATTTTATTGCTGAAGTTGCAATCCGAGAGGATAATAGTAAGTTAGCCTATTATGGCCTGGAGTTTATGGCTAGATGGATGGTAAACGGTGAACGTGCAAGACCTCCTGTGTTGCTTTCAGTAGATGAAGGTTTAGTCGTGTCAGCTATGTTGACTGCAGGTAGAACCTATAATTCTGAGCTGCTAGGGGCAGCATGGTCTATTTTGGGCCGCTCATTGCGTAAAAAGAAGGTTCCTAATCCAGAATCTTATCTTGGAAAGATATCTGCCCTTGCATCACTGGGGAATCTACAAAAGGCATTTGGTACTCTCCATGAATATGAGATGTCTTATGGAGATTCCAATCAAGAAGCTAACGACTTGTTCTGCCCATTTACTTCTTTACATCCATTGGTTGTGGCATGCTCCAAGAAGGGGTTTGAGACTTTGGATTCTGTACGTCTTACTTTCTGTTAAAGAGAACTATCATTATTACCTAACCATTAGGATTGGTTATTAATCCAGTTTTGCTATTATTTTTTATATTGACATTTTATTTACAAGTAATCTGTTGGAAATAGATTAACAGAAGTTTCATTTTGTGCATGATATGTA
This sequence comes from Cicer judaicum, assembly GCA_037974835.1. NCBI lineage: Eukaryota > Viridiplantae > Streptophyta > Magnoliopsida > Fabales > Fabaceae > Cicer > Cicer judaicum. The sequence goes on from JBBPBS010000858.1 coordinate 2,209,241, forward strand.
TTAGTTTGTTTATTTCTTAAATATATACTGTTAAACAAAATTCTGTGTTATTTTGACATATAAAGCATTTATACTACCTTTTTGCATCTAGCGGCATGATATATTAAATTGCAACATGATATATTCATTTGCATGTTGATCTAATCATGTAATGCTCTATTTAGGTTTATTTTCAACTGGAGAGTTTAAGCCGTGCTGAGCGTCCATACAAGTCTGTTGCCGCACTAAACTGCATCATTTTAGGATGTGCGAACATATGGGATCTTGATCGAGCTTATCAAACTTTTGAATCAATTGGATCTGCTTTTGGGTTGACCCCTGATATTCATTCATACAATGGGCTGATGTATGCCTTTGGGAAGCTCAAGAAGGCGAGTGATCTTTCTCCCTGATCACCTTTTCTTAAATGATCTTTCTGCGCATTCTCTTTATTCTTTACCACCATTGCCCCTTCTGTTGAAAAGATGCATTGGTCTTAAAATCAGTTTTGCTTGTGCTATGCATTCATAATATCTGGCCTATAAAGCTGTTTATTGCCCCTCACATCCACTCCTCTGTCTTTTCACAACCATCAATTACTTACTAATTTAATTATGTTTTGCCAGACACATGAAGCTTCAAAGGTGTTTGAACACCTAGTAAGTTTGGGAGTCAAGCCTAATGCAAAGTCGTATTCCCTGCTTGTTGATGCCCACCTGATTAACCGAGATGTCAAATCTGCTCTAGCAGTGATTGATGATATGGTAACTGCATGTTTCTGTTTAAAAAACTAACACACTAAGTATATTTTTCCTGCAAAGGTCATTGACATGTCAAAATAATTGGCAGATAGCTGCTGGATTCGAACCGTTGAAAGCGACTCTACAAAATGTCAGAAGGCGTTGTGTACGAGAGGTTGACAATGATAGCGATCAACGAGTGGGCTCACTTGCTCAATCTTTGAATATACGTTTGGCTTCAGATGCCCGGCGAAACATGCTGTTCAATCTTAATTACAGTATGGATATGGCTTGAATGGTAAGTTTTTATTCCTTTTCATGTGATGGTATATTTGAACAAATTTATATGATATTCACATTGTAGTTTTGTACATTTTTGTTGAGATTCTTGTTTTTTTCACCCACACGGGATTGACTGCTTTGAAGGGGTACTTGCATTATTTTGTTTGTAACCCCTGATTTCTGTGGCATCAGAAGGTTTGGTTTGTCTTTACCACACGCCCTTGAAGGTTAATTGAAAATGATCTTGGTACCAATGCCACTCCTCATATTATTCATATTAATATATGGTAGTATTTCTTTTTTACAGGTGCACTTGTCTTTGAGGTTGAAATGAACCATTTATAAGCCAGTTGTTATTCTTTTATTGCGTCCATTTCTGAGAGAATCCCTGTATGTATATTGGTGGATGATCCTGTTTGTCGAGCCATGGCAGATTGTTGCACAAGGAACTTTCGTTTCTGTATTTATGTGTTTATGAAGCGGGGAAGGATGTTGAAGATGCAATTTGCTTTTTTTAAGGATGTCTGAGCAGTGAGCTTCCTAGTATAAGTTTTTTGTTTTTTGAAATAATTATAGGACAGATCCCAATTCAGTAGGATAGAAGATACTAAGGAAGACATTTCTTTCGTGGTTCTTAATTTTTTGGCCTTTTGCACTACTTTTTTATCTGACAACCCAGTACTAGGTACTTCCAACGACTAGACGCTGCAAGGATTTGAAAACCTTGTAAAAGAATTGCAATCCTAATTGTTTGGACCTGTGGTTCCATTTATTTCTATTGCAAATAATGGCAACATTTTAATTTGGTGCTCGTAAACAAAATGTCAAAAATATCTACTAATAACTATTGTATGTATAATATATATGTGTGGGTGTTCATCTGGAAGAAAAAAAATGTGGGTGTTCATCTGGAAGAAAAAAAATGTGGGTGTGAGGTGCGTGTTCAAGGACTTCCACCCTTTTAATATATTTCTCAAATTAAGAGTGATTTTCATTTGTCACATACAAAATAGGTGTTTTCTGGCCCAAATAATGAGGGACGTATACCATATAAATCAGCCTTAATTCTAATAAATTCACGGATGCATATTAAATTGGAATCATTATTTTGCTTGTGTCATTTCCGAAAATTGAATCCAAAAGTCGCTGTCAAGATGAATTGAGTTTATTTAATAAATATTTATACTCAAATATTGATTTTCAATTAATGGCTAAGTATTGATTTGCCTTAGAACGTTTAATGAATTCACAATCAATGCTTCTGTCAGGAAAACTAGTATAAAATAGATATTTAGTTGAATAAAATTTATTTTGAGTTGTGAAAATTGAACTAGGGTATTGTAAATTGTAATAAGCATGTTGAGTTACAAGGGCCGCAAATGAGTTCAGTTGAATTAGCTTCAACTCGGCTCAATTTAAGTTAATCACAAATTTATTTTTTTAGTTTGAACTAAATTATTCTTAATTGTCTCTTTTATTGGTGGTGTATTCTTTATAAAGAGAAAAGATGAGAGTAAAATGGAGTATATTTTACAACTTGGAACTTCAATAGTGAAGTTTAAAGACTTAAATTGAATATAAGATTTCAAAATGTTGAATACAATTAAATAATTAATTTTAAAAAATAATATAATACTTTATTTACATTAATGGTATAAATTAAAATTTATTATAATATATTAAAACATAACCCTAAATTCTATTTAGGACATCTCATCTTCATCAATCAATGTCACTTTAATTTATCACTTAATAATTCATCAATATATTTAAAGGTTCTAATTACTCATCAAAATTTTCATTTCAATAACTCATACAAGAAAGAACAAATCATTTGATATCTTCAAAATATCACGATGCAAGTTTGACTACATACACAAATCAAAATCTATCTTTAGTTTGTCAACCACTTTATTGCACATTCTCAATTCAAATAATGATAATAACATTATGAAATGCAACTAAGCTATACTTATTTGTGTCACATACTCAGTTCACATACTTCAATAATATTATTTCTATGTTGTCAATTATTGTTTGTTATCATATATATAATTATAATTGCATATAATGTGAATTTTTTCCCCTATGATGTCGAATGTGTCTCTCATAGCATTTTTTTTTTTTTATAATTATAAAAACACAAATCATAATCGAAAGAACAAAAAAATTAAAATTAAATATTTAGAAACGAATAACTTCTAACTATTTCACTCGATATTTTCTATGCCTTAAACATTCACAAACTTTTCTTGCATATAATTTTTTACAACCCACTTTTGAAATTTCTTGACTATGTCAAATAATCATTTCAAAATTTCATTTCACATTCTAATTATTTAGACGAAACAATAGTTAAATTAATTGAAACTATTCTTCATCCAAAACACCATAATTATAGAATATTGTTACATTATGTATTGAATTTTTATTTGGCTTGACAATTTTGTGTAACTAACATTTTTATTATGTAAAAAACAATATTATTATTTAAGATTTTAGCCTTAAGAAATTTCTATTTTACTTTGTAGTGTTATTTCCATATATTTCACCTATATTTGCACACGTGAAGAATTATTTTCATATTTTGAATGTTATTATAAACATTGCTTTTAACAAACTACCATTCACAAATGAATAATATAACAAACAGTAAGGCACACAATATCATTTAGTGCGTGCTTAGATTGACAGTGAAATTGACATAATTACGATGAACATATAAAATTGAAAATATAAAAACAAATACATAAATTTATAAATCTAATATTTTAAAACAAATATAAACTATATAAAATGAAGAAAATATTATAGTTAAATGTACAACTTTAACAATAAAAAAATGCATAATTATTTAACAAATATATTATTCGAATGAACACTTCAATGAAATAAAAAAGTTTTAATAAACCAATTCCATATTTGAAAAACATTAAAAACAACAATTGCATCTCTAAAGTAGTAAAGTCTTATGAGTAGTCTCATATTTCAATATACTTTGTATGAATTGTCTTAGTCAAACCTAGCTTATATATAATTATTCAACAATATATTATCCATTAACACATCATCTAATTATGTGCCACCTACTCAAATTTGTTTCATATAATAAAAATCTGATACCTATAATCATTCACCAATTCTAAATTATATCTTCTATTCCTTTACTGTAATACTTTATCATTCATATCCCTAAATGCAATTCATTTTCATCATTTTCGGTTAAATATTTTATCTTAAATAAACACTTGAGTATATTATACTCTAAAACAAAAATAACATTACTTTTAAATTACACAATTCTACTAGGCAATGCGCATGTTAGCATCTAGTTATACAATTTATTTTTATCTTTTAATTGACAAAAATTTTATTTCAAAACAATATTTATAACTCAATATTATCATTAGAAGTAGTTGATTTGAACAACAAATGCATTAAAGTTGTACAATGGAAACAACTTTCACCAACTTTGACAAGAAAATATTATAGTTAAATGTACAACTTTCATCAACTTTGACTATCTTTTACAATATTAGAGACTGAATGTAGTTTTCCCATAAATAATTGAGATGTATACATATATATTCTATAGGCAAATTGTTAGTAAATTAGTAAATAAATTTGTTTACATGAGTTTGAATTTGATATCTCTTTCTTATAATTCATTTGTCGTCACTTAACTCACCAATTCAATTGTATATATTTTTAGTAGTAGCTTTCAAATAATATCAAGAATATCTTAATAATTGTTTTTTAAATGATTTTTACTTCATTTCAAAATGATATTTACAATGTTTTCAATATCATATTCAAGTATTTTATTACTTACACTTAAATTTAATTATATATATATATATATATATATATATATATATATATATATATATATATATTGAGTTGGTTCATGAACGAAATGAGTTGAACTATTAATACCTCAAGTTCAACTCATTTATTTAACAAGCTCGATTTCAATTTAAATTCGACTCATTTGGTGTATGAATTAATTATCAAATCTCAAACTATTTTCGAATTGTTTTGATTTGTTGTCAACCCTAATAATAGTTATGTTATGTGAATACTCTTCACTTGAGAGCAATGCAAGTGAAAATTAAATGCGAGTAATTTATTGTGTAGCATATCGACTTTGAGCTTGGTAAAAGGTAAGTAAAGTATTGTTAAAATGAGAATCAAAGGTGAAATTCAAGTAATCAATTCATTTTTTAAGTGAAACTCATAAATTCCATAACTACTAAATTTTTCATTTATAAAGGAATATTATGTTCACCTTAGAGAAACATCACATAATCAATAACAGCAAAATATCCTAAAAAAGTTGATATAATAAAGTTGGTATAATAAAGCATTTCAATATATCGGTAATTTTCCCTCTAAAATATATAAAACGAATGAAGTTGTAGATGTTTATTTTGAAAAAAAATGTGAACGTTGAAAACAAGTTTGGCAAAAAAAGTTAGTATAATAAAGTATTTCAATATGATCGGTAATTTTCCCTCTAAAATATATAAAATGAATGAAGTCGTGGATGTTTATTTTGGAAAAATATGTGAACGTTGAAAACAAAGTTGCCAAAAAAAGTTGGTATAATAAAGCATTTCGATATGATCGACAATTTTCCTCCAAAATATATATTTTCAATTCATGTTTTGCAGGTTTGATTCGGGCAAGTTTTATTGGAGGAAGATAAATATTAATTTTGAGTTCAAACTTTAGTATTTTCTGCCTTGGATGAATCAAGTGTCTCTCATCCTAAATTTTTGTTATAAAGAAATATATTAAAGTCACGTGGTTAAATATACTTTGATCTCAATGCATAACAAAAAAAAAAATTATTATATCTCGATAACAAAATAAAAAAATTATCAAATGTTAATCACTATTTTAAATAATTAAATACTACTCTAATTATTATTATACCAAAAAAATATATATTAAATTTTGGTTAGCAGAGTACCAAAACTTATAATACTTTGAACCAAAAAATAATGATATAAAAATATTAATGTATTTGTTTCTACATCTAATTTTTATAAGCGTTTGTATGATTATTACTGCATAATTTTACTACTCACATCCTCTATTTACTAGTTACATTCCTGCCATTATTGGAAAAAAAATACATTGTCTTTATCATTAATCAAATTTATCAACCATTTTTCTTTGCTCTTCCATCTTGAAACACAACAATGAGTGAAATAGTAAAAGGCATTTTGGATATTCTAATTTTATGATATTTGATGGGGTGTGGGTAGCATAATAAAGAGTGTAGGTAGCAAAATTAATTAATAAATTATTATTTACATAAATGTATTTAATGTTGATTTTATATGTTTCAATACAAGTCGAAAGTATTAGATTTATTTTTAATTTTAGTCCTCCTATTTTTACTTAGTCGTGGAATTGGTCCCCCTATTTTAAAAGTCGGAAGTTTTGGTCCCTCCATAAGATTATTAAACTAAAAAAAATAAAATAAAATTTGACATATTTTAAATGATGTGTCATACAAATTCATGATATATAATTATCTAGATATATTTGTTATTTATATTTCATTAATTCAATTACAAATAAAAAAATATGAAGTTGAAAGTTAATTTTTTATAGGCTTTTATTACGATTTCATGTGTTAATCATTTTACATTATCATATCATATGACATGATATTTAAAACATGTCACATCGCAATTTTTATTTAAAAATTCAGAATGAGATATCAAAACTCTCAAATTTTACAACATGAGATCAATTTCGTGAATTAATAAAAATAAGGGGATCTCTTTCTTATAACTCATTTGTCGTCACTTAACTCACTAATTCAATTGTATATATTTTTAGTAGTAGCTTTCAAATTATATAAAGAATATCTTAATATTTGTTTTTTAAATGATTTTTACTTCATTTCAAAATGATATTTACAATGTATTCAAGATCATCTTCAAGCATTTTAATACTTACCCTTCAATTTTATTATATATATATATATATATATATATATATATATATATATATATATATATATATATATATATATATCGAGCTGGCTCATGAACGAAATGAATCAACCTACTATAAGCTCAAGTTCAACTCATTTATTTAACAAGCTCACTTTCAATTCAAAATCGACTCATTTGGTATATGAATTAAGTTCAATGAATTAATGATCAAATCTCAAACTATTTTCGAATTGTTTTGATTCATTGTCAACCCTAATGATAATTATGTTATGTAAATACTCTTCACTTGATATCAATGCAAGTGAAAATTAAATGCAAGTAATTTATTGTGTAACATATTGATTTTGAGTTTGGTAAAAGGTAAGTAAAGTTTTATTAAAGATGAGAATCAAAGGTGAAATTCAAGTAATCAATTATTTTTTAAGTGAAACTATAAATTCCATAACTACTAAATTCTCCATTTCTTAAGGAATATTATGTTCACCTTAGAGAAAGATCACATAATCAATAACCGCATAATGTCCTAAACCAATAGTTGCCACAAATAGTATATGCATATAAGAGAAACCAGTAAACATTGTGTCCAAATAGTTTTCTCCTACATTTTGGTTATAAGCATCTTATGCTTGGTTAAACCCTGCACTCAAATTGTGCAGATACCCATAAACTAAGATCCACCAGTAAACAAATTACACAACAACAAATAAATACTAAAACATGAAGAAAATGAAGCAAAAATAAGCTTCATCACCCTGATGTGCATCTTCCAATCTTCTTCTTAAAGTTCTCATTTTTCAAGACACAGACAATGAAATATGTTTCTAAGTATTTTATTCTCTGAAAAGCTTTTCATATCACTTGAATGTATTCCAATGTAGTATGATCCAAAATTGTTGATAGAAGAAAGAACACCCTTTAAGATGCAGGGGCTGCTGCAGCTTTCTGAAATGAAATGAATGAAGTTACTACTTTAACATTACAATGTTATTCTACTACCTCTGTTCCTAAATGTAAGTATTTTTTAAGAAAAATATTTTGATAAATATAAGTCTCATTTCAAATTACAAGATATATTTCTTAATTATTTTCAAATATACCATAATGATGAAAATATTAAGTTAAACACTTACATATACAAAAGGGTATTTTAGGAACATGCATATATAAAATGGATACCGTAAATATTATACATTATCTACTTTTTTTAATATATGTGAAAATTGAAAAAAGAGCTTATAATAAGGGACAGTGGTAGTAATTTCTTCTACGTTGTTGTGGGGGTAGATCGAGTAAACTAGTGAATGTTGCAAATTAGTCACATAATGAAGGGAAGCATACAAATGTTGCATAGCATTAAGATGCCAAGAGAGATTAGATAAAAAAAAATTGTTACCTTTTTCTGCTCTTCCATGTTTGCTTTTATAAGAGAATAGAGGGCAACACCTGCAATTGCAATAGCAGTGCCAATGCCAGTTTGTGTGGATATCTTATTGCCTGCAAACATTATCACATGTTAGAATAAAAATAGGGGAATATAGTTAAACAAAATTTATGTTCAAAAAATAAAATCATCCCTTCAACTTTGACCTTTTGACAATAAGTATCAAAGGTCTAAATTTGGCAACTTACTTAGAATTAGCTTAAATAAGTATTTATCATATAAGTGCTTATGTCTAAGCTATTTCTATAATAGTAGATAGATAAAATAAAGTCAAACTATCTTCATATAAGTTATAATATGTTTTTATAAGCTATCCTAGATAGTTTATAGAAAAAATTGAAGATAGCTTATTATTCAATTCATAAGCTATCTTGCATTTTAACCTATGTTAAATGTAGACTGCATTCAAATTTACCACAACTACGTTGCTTGTAAAAGTATTTTAACACCAATAATAGATTTCATATTCAAATTATATGAGAATCAAATTAATTACCAAACACCACTATAGAGAATCCAATGACAAAAACTCTCTTCAACACATTTCCAACTGCATGTGTTAGTGGTGCAACTCTTTCCAAAGTATTAGTAGCAAGCTGAAATTATAACATAAAAAAACTTGTCAAAATTTCATTAAATTTGTACATCAACTTTAATCTGCAGAGAAGGAAAGTACCAAACATAGAAATAAACTCTAACTAAAACACAAGGTTACCTGATTGTAAAGATGGTAAAACATTCCAATCCAAAAAAGATCAGACAAAAACTTCACCAAACCTACTTTGGCAATAGCATTTTTAAATCCAAATTCCATGAGTTGAGGTCCCTCAATCTAAAACCACCCAAAACTCAATCAGACACAAACTTATAAAATAAAAAAGAGATTAAACGACATGCACTTTCTGTATAAAATTATTTTACACTGACGACCAATTAGAAATTGCCATCACATCAAACAATTGCATAACTTCCTTTCTCGAGATTTTATTTAAAAAATGTATAAAATGATGTGGCAAATTGAAGAGTTTTGATTGGTTGTCGTTGTAAAATAACTTTATAGTGACAATGTATAGTCTTTAATCTATAAAAGAAAAAGATAAGTAACTAGTTTTTGTAACTAATGAACTTACAAGTATTGCTGGAGGAATACAAAAGAGGAGAGCAATTATTGAAATATATGCGTATACATTCGTACTGTCCATTCCAGTCTGTTAAAATTAAAAAATATTTGGATTGTGTAAATAACAGACAACAACTTGGAAGATGCTCACATTCTTATCAAGATGAAAACCTTGTGAGAAAAAGTAATGTAACAAAAAGATCTTACCATTGCTTTCTTAGAATATAGACTTCTGTATGTAAATGCAATATTTGAAATCATTGCACTAACAAAACCAGTCCAATTGAAAGATAGTTCAGTTAGTGATGCCATTGATACACCTAGATTGAAACTCATATCAGCAAATAAATAATCATCATTATAAAAGTAAACTACCAAGTTTGAATTAAGAATGAATTTAATGCACATACACTAACAGTGTAAAACAAATTTACAATGTCATCCAATGGGAGGCCACCATTTTTCCAGGTCATACCACCGGTTTCAAAACATTCTTACAAAAGTAGGGTGATGTGGTAAAATAATAGATTTTCATTGGATGTCAGTATAAAACAGTTTTACAGTGATAATGTATATCTTTTATATCCATTAAGAATCAGATACATGGATTATAAATATATAAGTAAGCATAGGTGACTTTGTGTGCACATGCCAAAATAAAAACAGATATGATATTATTAAGATAAGATACATAAAATAAAGCTCTTGTTTGAATCAATCAGAAGGAAAATAAGAAAGGATAAAAGCTTTTACCTACAACAACAGGGGTCAAAGATAGCCACAGAGAGAGAGGAATTTGTTGGCCTAAGATAAACTGAGAAGCTGAAGCATTGAAAAATGGCTCCAGAGCTACAAAAGAGGGGAAATACAAGAGATTGTTAATGCTTAACATGCATTAGTCAATGTATGTATATGAATACTTGGACATAAATTTATTAATAACCTGAATGAAAATTAAGTTATAAATGCAGTATTCAAATCAATGAGCTATAAAAACAGTGTAAAAAGTCTTGAGTACCTTTTATGGTATGTGTAAAAGACACAGCTACAGCAGCAAATGATACATTGGACATAACATGACCAAGGGCATGACAAAATGCAACTGGAGTCAATAGTAACAAGAGCTCCTTATTCATTGGCTGACAATTGGAGGAAAACATGTTATTGAACTTTATATTATGCCTTATGAGTTGAGAATTAAAAACCACAAGGTGTAGCGTAAGTGGTTGGTTCGCAATGTGTGAGTGTTATAAACTTTGAAGTATCGAGTTCAATTATGAATCATCAAAAAATAATTGATAATTAACCAGGAAAGAAAACTTACTGCACGTTTTGGTAGACCTAAACCCCAGGAAACAAAGCAATATACCACCCCTACAAGGAGATGTACAACAGAAACAAAACTGAAAAGAATTTGAAAATATTAGCATATGTTACACTTCACAAGAAAAGGAATCAATGAAAACATATGTTGGCCTAATTGTAAAGTTAATCATGGAGGAAAACATACTATGGATATGGAAAATAATTGTAGACTTTCTTGTTGAGTATATTGAAAATCACATTTAAGAAGTACCTGCATAAAATAGAAGTAGGAAAATTTCAGAAAAATATTGCAAGCTTGTAACAATCTAGCCTGTACAATGATCATGTAAATTGCATTATCTTTGGACCACCGATCTAATCCCTCAACTTTAAACATATAAAATTATGTCTGGACTGACTTAGTCATCCGAGTGTCATTTGCAGGTACCTCCCCCTCGGATTGGCACCACCACCATGGACTGACTTATGTTTTCAGCCAAGAACAATCTTAATGTTCCTCATTTGGCATTTTAGATTCTCTTTTTGCATTTCTTTAGTGTTAATGTAAGATGGGAGGAGCAATTTAGCAACACCAAACCAGTATTAATCCATGTCTCATAATTTTTCTCATTATCACCTAAAATGTAATTAAAAAAATGGAAAAATTCTTACCACATAAAGAAAAAGAAACCAGTAACCAATACAGGAAATTTGTCACCAAAACTCTTTGAGGATTTGACAGACCTGTAATTGGACATCAATAATCAAAACAATTAAAAAATGAAAAAATATAAAAAAATTTGTTAAACATGAGGTTTTAAATCTAAATCGTATTCTAATTGCGTCATGATCCTTGATATTGTAGAAAATTAAAGTCAAATAAGGTTACAATTGTGTTTCTGATGAGGTTTTAGAGACATCACAAACCTTGAAATCACAATCACAATTGCGGTCACATACCATTTTTAAAAACCTTGATTAAACAGAATGTCAATTAACTGTGAAAGTGTTTCCTAAAACAAACAAAAAAGCACTTTTACAATTTCAATCCAATTTCTCCTCACACCACCACCTCTACCTCCAAAAGAAGACTTAAATTATAAGCATGGTTTTAAATTGCAATTTCCAACCGTAATTGCAACCACAACATAACAATTTTTGAATTCTTAGCAGCGGAATCACAACAGCAATTCCACTCGCCTTTTACTTCAATATAAAGGTTTGCAACATAATAGCTACCGCACTTTAAAACCATGATTATAACTTTTCAGCAAAAAGCATTATTTCATTATTTTCCTTTCCCCAACAAATTCTTCAATGCTTTTAATCACTCATATTGTAATCATGCGATAAAGAAGTAAGTGATTTATTAAAAAAGTAATTTTTTTATGAAAAAAGTTGTAGCAAACGGACCCATAAACCCTTTTTTTCATGACAACATAAGTTGTAACACTAACCCATTTGTGACTTCAATTTCATTATTATCATTAGCATCTGCTGCTAAAGCTGCTATAACTGGAAACCTTCTATGTCTTAATTTCAAGGCCTTCTCAGAAACCACCAAGCTTGAATCTTTAGCCTCAAGTTGAAATGTCCGAGACTTCAACAAGCCATGACTGGTTGAAACCCTTTTGGGTAACTGAAAAAGTGAAGAAATTTGAGGCCTTTGAAATGATATGCAAACTGGGTTGGTTACAGAAGACATTTTCAGAAACTACAAAATTCTGAAAATCCAATGAAAAAATGAATGAAGTCGTGTGGATGTTTATTTTGGAAAAAAATGTGAACGTTGAAAACAAGGATCATTTCGATATGCTCGACAATTTTTCCTCTAAAACATATAAGATGAATGAAGTCGTGCATGTTTATTTTGGAAAAAAAATGTGAACGTTGAAAACAAAGTTGGTAAAAAAAGTTGGTATAATAAAGCATTTCGATATGATCGGCAATTTTCCCTCTAAAACATATCAAATGAATGAAGTCGTGCATGTTTATTTTGGAAAAAAGTGTGAACGTTAAAAACAAGGTTGGCAAAAAAAGGTGGTATAATAAAGCATTTCGATATGATCGAGAATTTTCCCTCTAAAATATATAAAATGAATGAAGTCGTAGATGTTTATTTTGGAAAAAAAAATATGAACGTTGAAAACAAGGTTGGCAAAAAAAAAGTTGGCATAATAAAATATTTCGATATGATCGATAATTTTCCCTCTAAAATATATAAAATGAATAAAGTCGTGGATGTTTATTTTGAAAAAAAATGTGAACGTTAAAAACAAGGTTGCCATAAAAGTTGGTATAATAAAGCATTTCGATATGATTGAGAATTTTCCGTCTAAAATGTATAAAATGAATGAAGTTGTGGATGTTTATTTTGGAAAAAAAATGTGAACATTAAAAACAAGGTTGGAAAAAAAAGTTGGTATAATAAAGCATTTCGATATGATCGAGAATTTTCTCTCTAAAATATATAAAATGAATGAAGTCATGGATGTTTATTTTGGAAAAAATGTGAATGTTGAAAACAAGGTTGACAAAAAAAGTTGGTATAATAAAGCATTTCGATATGATCGAGAATTTTCCCTCTAAAGTATATAAAATGCATGATGTTGTGAATGATTATTTTGGAAGAAAAAAAATGTGAACGTTGAAAACAAGGTTGACAAAAAAAAATTGGTATAATAAAGCATTTCGATATGATCGACAATTTTCTCTTTAAAATATATAAAATGAATAAAGTCGTGGATGTTTATTTTGGAAAAAATTGTGAACGTTGAAACAAAAAAGTTGGTATAATAAAGCATTTCGATATGATCTACAATTTTCCCTCTAAAATATATATTTTCAAGTCATGTTTTGCGGGTTTGGTTCGTGCAAGTTTTATTGGAGCGAAATTGTTGTGAAAAACGAAGATCAATGAGTAATTAAAACCAAGAGCATTTTTGGTTTTGTTTCAAAAAACGCAGAATGATTGAAACAAAAACGAAGATTGATCAGCTCACTCTCAAGAATGTTCTTCGTGTTCTAACTGAAACAAAGATTGATCTGTTTTAAGCAGAATTTAGAACTTGTTAAGTTAAGATGAACACACACACTTGTTAACCCAGTTCAGAGATTAACTCCTACGTCTGGGGAACAGAATTCGACTTGAATGATCACTATAATGAGATGAAGATGATTACTAGTGTTTTGCTCTTATGTTGCAAGTTTTTCTACACTTTGTAAAAACTGCAGCTTTTCATTCTAACTTTTGTCTCTATCTATTTTCAATCTTGTCTTGGTTTATATACAGTTTGTTTACAACTTTGAAGTAACAAACTAACTAACTAAAGTAGTTACAAGTAGTTACACCTAACTAACTAACTGCCAAAAACAATTTGGCTTCTTAATTGAGTACCACGTTTTAACAATTCTCCACCTTGGTACCAAATGAGAAGCTTCAGCTTGTGATTTTTCAAATCAGATCCTCATAGTCCTTGATCTCAGTTTCTAGACTTGATTTGCAGCATATCCAAATAGTGTTTGAATTTACTAAGTGTGACAGGTTTTGTAAACATATCTGCAAGATTGTCACTTGTGTGTACATTTGCCACATGTATCTCACCCTTTTCAATGACATCTCTGATGAAGTGAAGTTTGGTGCTTATATGCTTGGTTCTTTCATGATACATTTGATTTTTACTCAAGTGTATGGAATTTTGGCTGTCACAATTTATGCAAACATAATCTTGCTTGACTCCAAGTTATGTGATCAATTCTTTTAGCCAAATTCCTTCTTTCACTGCTTCAGCAAGAACAACATATTATGCTCTGTTGTTGATAATGCCACTATGTGTTGAAGATTAGCTTTCCAACTGACTGTGTTGTTAAACACTGTGAACACATATCTTATAAGGGATCTTCTTCTATCTAAATCTCCAGCAAAATCAGAGTCTACAAATCCTTGGACTGGTTTTGATGGTTCTGAACTTTTGTTGTATTCCAAACACATGCTTTGAGTACCCTTTAAGTACCTTAGAATCCATTTGATAGCTTGTCAATGACTCATCCCTGGGTTTCCCATAAATCTGCTCGTGACACTTACATCATGAGTAATATTTGGCCTTGAGTAGACCATAGCATACATGATACTCCCTATGGCATTTGGATATGGTATATTCTTCATGTCTTCTACTTCCAGGTTTGTGTTTGGTGACATGGTTGAAGAAAGCTTGAAATAAGTTGCTAGGGGAGAGCTCACTGCCTTTGATTCACACATGGCTAATGAACCTTTCCAACGAAGCTCTATTGGGAAATTATCAATTTTCCTTGCTTTCTAATTTTGATGATTTCCATTCCTAAGATCCTCTTGGCTGATCCCAAGTCCTTCATCTCAAATTCTTTCTTCAGTTGCCCCTTCAATTTTTCTATTTCTTTCATACTTTTAAATTCTATTAGCATGTCATCCACATATAGCAACAAGTAAATATATGTGGCTGATGATACTTGTTTATAATCAACACAACTATCAAAATTACTTCTAGCATAACTTTGACTAAGCATGAATGAATCAAACCTCAAATATCATTGCCATGGTGATTGCTTTAGCCCATAGAGTGATCTCTTTAGCAAGCATACCCAATCCTATTTTCCGTGAGTCCTAAATCCATATGGTTGTTGCATTAAGATTGTTTCATTCAGATCACCATGGAGAAATGTTGTTTTGACATCCATCTGCTCCAATTCCATGTCAAAGTGTGGTACCATGGCTAGAATTATCCTTATAGATGCATGCTTGACTACAGGAGAAAAGATTTCATTGTAGTCTACACCTTCCCTTTGAGTGAATCCCTTTGCTACTAGCCTTGCTTTGAACCTGAGTGGTTCAACTCCTGGAATTCCCTCATTCCTCTTGAAGATCAACTTGATGCCTACAATTCTGGAATTGGCTGGCTTGAGTATGAGTTCCCAAGTGTTGTTCCTCTCCAAGATTTTAGCTCCTCAGTCATAGCTAAAATCCATTTGTTTTTGTCTTGAGACTTGACAGCTTCATTGTAGTTCCTAGGATCTTCTTGTATAATTTCCCCAGCCACATGTAATGCATAACTAATCATGTATGGATATCCATATCTTTGAGTGGGTTTTGATGTTCTTCTTTCTTTATCCCTGATGAGGTTATAATCATCTAATTCTTGCTTTGAAAACATAACATGTTCTGCTGGGTTTGCATCAATCTTGTCTTGTTGCGCATGATGTTGTTCTGAAGTCAAGAATGTTCTTGACTTCTGTTGATCTTTCTCCTTTTCTATGGCTGAAGTCAGGAACATTATTCGCTTTTCTGCAACTTTCTCCACCTCAATATCAAACCTCTCAGTTCTGTCTTATTAAGTCTGTTGTTGTTCCATAAATGTTCTTCGTTTTTCCCCATCTTTCTCCACCTCAAGATCAATCCTCTCATCTTCAATTTGATATGAGCCTTTTTTCACAGCATTGTTTACAGACTTGTATAGCTCAACCTCATGAAACTTAACATCCCTGCTAAAAATACATTTCCTATTTTAAGGACACCATATCCTATAACCTTTTACACCACTTGGATATCCAACAAAATACCCTTTCTTGGCTCGAGGGGATAGCTTCCCTTCATTTACATGGTAGTATGCAACACATCCAAATACTTTTAGATGATTGTAGTTTGCAGCATTCCCTGTCCATATTTCTTGAGGAGTTTTGAGTTCAATTGCAGTAGAATGACTCAAATCTATCAAATAACAAGCTGTATGAAAAGCTTCTCCCCAAAACTATGCAGGCATCCCTACATTCGACAAAATGCATCTCATTCTTTTAAGCAAGGTTCTATTTATCCTTTCAGCTAGTCCATTTTATTGTGGTGTGCTCTTCACAGTCATATGTTTGTTCATACCATGAGCTTTGAAAAAACTAGTGAATTCCTCGGTACAAAATTCAAGACCATTATTTTTCCTTAGGGTTTTAATCCTTTTGTCAGTCCTATTTTCAAACATAGACTTCCAATATTTAAAGGTTTTAAATGCTTCATCCTTACTTTTCAACAAGTAAATCCATACTTTTCTGCTATAATCATCAAGAAATGTAATAAAATACTTGTTACCTCCATGTGAAGCAATCCTTGCAGAGCCCCATAGATCATTGTGAACATATTCCAAAATTCCTTTTGAGCAATGTTTTCCTGTAGAAAACTTGACCTTATGCATCTTTCCATACACACAACGCTCACAAAGTTCAAGATCACTAATCTTGTCCCCTACTAGCATGCCTTGCCTGTCCAGAACTTGCATTCCCTTTAGACTTACATGTCCTAGTCTTTGATGCCACAGGTTGGCCTTGCTTGATGCTTGTACTGCCACTACTGCCATTCCAATCACTTCTTGACCATTTAGAAGGTAGATTCCATGATCCCTTGTTCCCTGCATGATTACCAATGATCCTTTTATGACTTTTAGAATGCCTTTCTCTCCTTTATATGAACAACCAGCTTCTTCCAACATTCCTAGAGAAATTAAATTCCTCTTCAGTTCTGGAACATGCTTAACCTTTGACAAAATCTTCATAATTCCATCTTCTAGCTTCAGCTTGATTGAACCAATTCCAACTACCTTACATGTTGATTTGTTCCCCATAATACTTGCCTCCATCATTTTCTTTGTAGTTAAGAAACCAATATCTATTGGAGGTCATATGAAATGAACACCCTGAGTCAAGCACCAAGTCTTCATCCATGATTTCAGTTGAATTTTCCATTAGAACTTCAGTGCTTTCATATCCTTCAAAAGCTATAGCTACATTTCCATAATCATCACCACTATTTGATCCTTTTGTACTTTTCCAATTTGGGCGATCTTTCTTGAAATGTCCCTCTTTCTTACATATGAAACATCTCATTTTAGACTTGTCCTTTTCTTTATTCTTGAATTTATTCTTTTGTTTATTATTCTTCTTCCCTGCGTTAACCTTTACAAACAATCCCTCACCACCACTACTTTCTTCTTTCCTATCTGACTTCCTCTTCAATTATTTGGAGATTAGTGCATCTTGTACTTCTTCTAATGACAAATAATCTATGTCGTAAAGAAATGTATCACACAGATTTTCAAGAGAGCTTGGTAATGAATTTATCAACAACAGGACTTGATCCTCATCATCCAATTTTACATCAATATTTTCAAGATCTAACACAATCTTATTAAACTCATCCATATGATTTTCAATTGACCTCCCAGGTTGCATCTTCAAAGTGTATAATTTTTGTTTTAAGTACCAACGATTTGCTAATGATTTTGTCATGTATAAAGATTCTAATTTGAGCCAAATACCTGCTGCAGAGGTCTCCTTTGACACTTCCCTTAGAACCTTGTCTCCAAGACTCAAGATTAAAGCACTATGAGCCTTGTCCATGATATCCTTCTTCTCAATTTCTAGTAATGTGGATGCCATGTCTTTCTCTTCTCACAATGCTCCTGCCAAACCTTGATGAACCAGCAACGCTTTCATCTTGAGATGCCATAACCTAAAATCATTCTTTCCATCGAAGTTTTCAATTGCATACTTTGTTGATGCCATTGTTCATTTGAATCGAATGCTCTCGTGCTCTTGATACTAGTTGTTGTGACAAACGAAGATCAATGAGTAATTAAAACTAAGATCGTTCTTGGTTTTGTCCAAAAAAACACAAAATGATTGAAACAGAAAACGAAGATTGATCACCTCAATCTTAAAAACGTTCTTCGTTTTTTAACTGAAACGAAGATTGATCTATTTTAAGCAGAATTTAGAACTTGTTAAGCTAAGATTAACACACACACTTGTTAAGCCAATTTAGAGATTAACTCCTACGTCTGAGGGATAGAATATGACTTGAATAATCATTATAATGAGATGAAGATGACTACTATTGTTTTGCTTTTATGCTGCCAGTTTTTCTACACTTTGTTAAAACTACAGCTTTTCATTCTAACTTTTGTCTCTGTCTGTTTTCAGCCTGCCTTGGTTTATATACAATTTGTTTACAACTTTGAAGTAACAAACTAACTGACTAAAGTAGTTACACCTAGAACAGTTTTGTTTCTTAATTGAGTACGACTTTTTAACAGAGGTAAATATTAATTTTGTGTTCAAACTTTAGTATTTTCTACCTTGGATGAATCAACTATCTCTCATCCTAAATTTTTGTTATAAAGAAATATATTAAAGTCGTGTGGTTAAATATACTTTGATCTCTATTATAACAACAACAAAAAACTATTATATCTTGATAACGAAATAAAAAATTATCATATTTTAATCACTATCTAAATAATTAAATACTACTCTAATTACAAGAAAAAATATATTAAATTTTAGTTAGCAGAATACCAAAACTTATAATACTTTGAACATAAAAATAATAATATAATAATATTAATGTATTTGTTTCTACGTCCAATTTTTGTAAGCCTTTGTGATATATTTCACATGTATTTAGAAAAATTCAGAGTATAATTAATGTGTATATTTTTTGTATGATTGTTACTAAATAATTTTGCTACTCACATCCTCTATTTTACTAGTTACAATCATGTCATTATTGAAAAAATTACATTGTCTTTATCATTAAATCAAATTTGTCAACCATTTTTCTTTGCTCTTCCATCTTGAAACACACAACATTCCTTCATTTTTATCTCCATCGTCTCTCATTCCCTCTCAAACTCTCTTCTTCAACGTTTTGCTACTTGAACTAAATTTACACACACTACGTTAACTTAGTTCATGTATGTATACGACTTCCCAATTCACGTATACACTTCTCCTATTCATTGCAAAATTTTACATGTACTTGACATCAGTTTACGTGCGTTTACGTAAATTGGGTTCAAGTACACATTTATCCTATTCACTGTAAAATTTTGCATGTACTTGAACTTAGTTAATGTACATGTACTTGAACCCGGTTTATGTACATGTATGTTAACTCGAGTTACATACATTTACAAACATAAAATACGTAAGGATACATGATTTAAGTTTGTGTACAATGTATTAGTTATCATGTACGTGAAGTCAAATCACATAAAATTTCTAAAATTTGAAAGAAAAAAAAACTCAACAAATTAGTAAACTTACATTATTGGTAGCCTTAAGCATAATAAGAAGATGAGGGTTGTGGGATGTAAGTTATGAGTATGTGATAAGGGTTTGAGATATTATGAGATGAATGATGGTGATGAAGAGGGAAAGAGACCAAATAAAGTTTAAAATTGAGTGAAATAGTAAAGGCAATTTTTTATATTCTAATTTTATGAAAATTTGATAGGGTGTGGGTAGCAAAATAGAGGGTGTAGGTAGCAAAATTAATTAATAAATTATTCTTTACATAAATGTATTTAATGTTGATTTTATATGTTTCAATACAAATTGAAAGTATTATGTTTAATTGCATTTTTGGTCCCCATATTTTCACTTAATCGTGGAATTGGTCCTCCTATTTTAAAAGTCAACAGTTTTTGTCTCTCCCTAACATTATTAAACTAAAAAAATGAAATTTGATATATTTTAAATGATGTGTCATATAATTTTATGATATATAATCATCTAGATATATTTATTATTTATATTTCATTAATTAAATTACAAATAAAAAAATATCAAGTTGAAAGTTCATTTTTTAGAGGCTTTTATTATGATTTCATGTGTTAATTATTTTGCATTATCGTATCATATGACATGATATTTAAAACATGATACATAGCTGTTTTTATTTAAAAAAAACATAATGAGATATCAAAACTCCCAGATTTTAAAATATAAAACCAATTTCGTGAATTGATAAAAATAAGGGGACTAAAACTGCAAGTAAGCGAAAATATTAATAAGGAATATATTTAAAAAAAATAAACAACCAATATATCTAACAAATATAAAGGGGTTCATATTTAGAGACATGTTGTGAAACGAATTAAATCAAGAGTAAGTTATAAGGGAATAAAGATGAAGGAGGGAAGAAAGAAAAGAGAAAAGAGAAAAGAGAAGAAGATAGAGTGAATAATACTATTATCTTATTTATGTAGTTTTTATAATAATATGAAACCTATTTATAAAGCACAAATATATTGACATTCAGTAATGGGTCTAGTGGACTTAATATTCATAACACTCTCCCTATAGTGTAGGCATGATCTTTGGAATGATGAAGATCAATCCTTTCTAGTAGTTGTTGAAAAAATTTCTTTGACGATGACTTTGGAATGATGTATGAGATATTGTCACCTAAATGATTTTGTTGATGTTTGTATCATCCCTTAATAGAAGATAACGAGCATTACATATTTATTTTGGAATTTGTCTTGTTCTATCATTTTTAATGTGTCATTATCTCAACTGAGCAATGCATGCAATATTATCTTAATAAAGAACTGTTGTACAAATATTTATGGAACATAAACCATTAGTCCTTTGTAGGCATTAAATCATAGGCCTCAACCAAAACATATTTTTGACTTGTCTCGTGTTATTTTAAAATTTTCTCATCATTTGATAATATTGTTGTTATCATTTGTTTCACATATCTCCATGAAATGATTGTTAAGACAAACTCTCAAATTAATATTTTGATGATAATTAAACAAAAGGTTAATTAAGAATTATAATTATGATTCTAAGTTTTAGTATTTAACATGTGTATTTGAGTGTGTCAAAACAAAATAGGTACCAAGTATTTCAAAGCATATCTCATTAAAATCAAGAAAGCAAAAACAGTAAAACGAAGAATGTTCTTGACATATTTCAGTAAAACAAAGAACGTTCTTGACATATTTCTAGAAAACGAAAAACATTCTCCACATACGTCTTAAAAAAGAATGATCAGTTTCCTTTGTGAAAGATTGAATCCTAAAAGTTTTATTCATCTCACATCTTCATCAAGAATAAGCAAGGATCAATCTAAGTCAAAGTTATTCCAGAATTCGAATGATCAAAGACATACTTCATGAAAAGTACAAAGCAAGATCATTCTTCAAGTGAGGCAAATGCAAGTACAAATTTATAGGTTGTAAAGTATACTGAAGTTGTACTTTCAATTAAGACCTACACACTTGACTTAAAGCTAGAAATCATCTCAGACATCTGACAGGATCACAAGTACAAGTCAGCTTATCTCCAACTAATTGGAAGAACGATCTTGGATGTCCAGAACGTTCCTAGATTCAGCTTGAACTCTCTTACTTTTTGGTTGATCTTATTCATCCACTTTCTCATGACAGCTGGCCTTATTTCAACATATAAATGAGTTGTCCTAAGCTCTCTTGAAGCCTATAAATACAGCTTCAAGATGAAAAACAAAACACAACTCAAAGTGCCATGCAAAGCATAAATCATTCAATCATACTCAAGTTTCTCAAAATCATTCTCACGTTTGCAGTTCCATTCTTTGTATTGTGTTATAGTCAGTAATAATTGAGTTCTAAATATAGAATCTATTTCTCAAACAAGAGTTGAGCAATACTCATATTCTAACATTCTCAAAATCATTACTTTGTAACTCAAGGCTATTTTTGATAACATAGCTTGAGTAGTGTGTAAAAATTCTTTTATATTTAAAAGGTAGATTGCAAAATGCTTTCTGAAATAGTGTAAGGTAAACTTGTGAAAATCATTTCTATGTAGAAAGGTAGAAATTGTGTAAAGATCGAGATTGATCTGTGAAAAACCAAGAACAATCTTGCTTTGAGCACTTAGTGGAAAATCTCACATTTGTGAGGACTAGACGTAACCCGTGTTTGGGTGAACCAGGATATATGCTTTACAATCAATTTTTATATTGATAAAATTGGTATTGCTATTTTTCACTAACCAAGAGCGTTCTTCGTTTATAACCAAGATCAATCTTGAGTTAAACTTTTATTTTAAACAGGAATTTTTAAAAATGGGTAGTTATAATTCAATCCCTCGTTCCTTATAATTGACATTGTTACTTCAAAGATTGTACTTCCTCATATAAACAAATAACATCTTTTTGATCTATATCATTATGAGAATTAGACAAATAAAATATATCTCTAATATAAAAAGAGTATATAGTTGACTTTGTTTCAATGTTGTTGTATATGTAAAGAAGTATATGTATAGTTGTCTAATAGACCAACGCCAAATAATTAGCAAGATATGTAAGACCCATAATTTTAAATTATACTTTATGTATTTTAGTGTATTTTGGTATTGAACTCGGAGGCTTTTTAGCCAAAGTTATTAATATTTTGGGAGTTTAAATGACCAACAAGATATTTTGATGCTCGATTAAAATTACTCGTCGATAAATAAGTTAAATTAATTGCGGTGAATCTTTTACGAAGAATTTAATTCTGGGAGTTTTGTTAAAAATATCTCGAGTTGCTAAAAATTGTATCAGTCAATTGAGTTGCGACGATAGTAGATATTTTTAACAAAAAGTGGTTTGGAGAGGTTATGGGTGAAACGATAATTTTAATAAATATCTAGATATTTTGAGATATTTGTTAAGTTATAATTAATATATATATATATATATATATATATATAAATATATATTTTTTTTGGAGGGAAAACAAAAGGAAATAGAAAGGAAAGAAAAGAAAATAGAAGAAAGGAAAAGAAAACAGGAATAGAGGAAAAAGTGATACGCCTCCCTCCATTCTCGCGAAACCTTCTTCCCCTTCCATCTACCTTCCATTTCTTTTTCTTTCTTTGGCTTCAAGAATAGGAACCCAAGGCTTGGTGGGTGAGAAGACAAGGATTTCTCATCTTCATACTT
Organism: Cicer judaicum; assembly: GCA_037974835.1. Taxonomy (NCBI): domain Eukaryota; kingdom Viridiplantae; phylum Streptophyta; class Magnoliopsida; order Fabales; family Fabaceae; genus Cicer; species Cicer judaicum. The sequence goes on from JBBPBS010000858.1 coordinate 2,232,864, forward strand.
CCTCGTTGATTCGAAAACTAAGAAAAACGGTGTTAGGGATTTTAAAATCGTCAAAAACAATCTTCCACATTTCATCTAGATCTAAGCTTCGTTTTGCGAAGAGATAGAAGGGAAAGTTGCTCACCACTATGCTACGATGCTAGTGAACTAACTTTGGAAGCAACGTCGCGAGCGGAGATTTTATCGGATTTACTTGCGGTACTGTAATCACACGTTAAAGCTAACGTTAAGGTAAGGGCTCCTTCCAAACTTTTAGTTTGCATTTAGGGACTTATTTGTGGTTGTGTGGAAAAGAATTTTGTTAGGGTTGAAGTGTTGATTTGGAGAAAATGAATTTAATACTTTTATGGGTGAAATTCTAATGTTGGGTTTTGGTGATATTGATGAGTGTTTCGTGGAAAATGAATTTAACTCATTTATGTATGATTTTGAGGAAATAAAATTTGATGTGTTTGAGTGGTGGGTTGTGATGATTTATGTTTGTCGTATTTGACGTGTTCATAATTAACACTTATAAATTTTGAGATGTGTTTGTGTGGATTTTGTGCAAAAATGAACTGATGTGATTTGGTGTGAATTGGGGATTGAATTTGAGAATATGTATGAGTATGCTCTATGGGGAATTTGAAAGTCATTAGAGTGAAACGAGTATTAAAAATGGGGAATCTTTTAATATCTTTGTTTACTTAATGATTGTCGTGAAAATTGTTAGAGTTAAATGAGTATTAAAAATGGGGAATCTTTTAATATCTGCATTTACTTAACGATTGTCGTGGATAGAGTCAGAGTATGCTCATGCATTTCATTTTTGGTAAATCGTGCTGACCCGTGATAGGTGGCACCTCGGTAAATAGTACTTCGGCCTGTGATAGGCGATACATTTACGATTTATGTTTTTGGTAAATCGTGCTGACCCGTGATAGGTGGCACCTCGGTAAATAGTACTTCGGCCTATGATAGGCGGTACATTTACGATTTATGTTTCTTTTTAGTAAATTGTGCTGACCCGTGATAGGTGGCACCTCGGTAAACAGTACTGGTATGTGATAGGCGGTACGTTTACGATTTACGCTTTTTAATAAATCGTGCAGACCCGTGATAGGTGGCACCTCGGTAATTTAGTACTTCAGTCTGTGATAGGCGGTACAATTATATTTACGGCCCATCGAGGAGGGTTTTGGTTTGGAGTTCCGAGTCCATGCATTTTGGCATATATGCATTGCATTAGGGTGTTTGGCACACGAGTCGTGTTTGATTCAAGATTATGATTGAGTGTTTGAACTTAAGTTGTCGTGATAATTGTGTTATAATTGCCAAATGTGGATGTTTTGGAATTGTGTGTAAGTGTGATTGATTGCAAAACTATTTCGAAACTCAAGATTTCGTGGTGATTGTGTTGTAATTGCTAAGTGTTATGTTTTGGAATTGTGTGTAACTGTGATTGATTCAGTTTATGTAGTTTAGAAAAACTTCAGAAAAATCGATTTCCCAATAGATTCTGTTAAAATGTGATACCAGCTCAATCGACTGCCTATTCGATTATTACGTTTCTTGTTTTCTTGAATTTTGAAAATATATTGAACTAATCGATTTGTCAATCGAATTGGCTTGTTACAGTAGCTCAGCTATTTAGTTAAAATCGATTTGCCAATCAATTCAGCTTGTTACAGTGGCTCAGCTATTTATTTCAATTGATTGTTCAATTGATTTACTTAATCACAGGATACAGGTCTGATAAAACCATTTAAGAAATCGATTTCCCAATCGATTAAATCAGCAAACCTTTGTTCTGTGAATCACAAAATTGATTTCTCAATGGATGTGCAAATCGATTGATTTAAACCCATAATACAGGTTTCACTATAAACCTTTAAGAAATCGATTTCCCAATCGATTTACTTAGTAAAAACTTTTTTTCTGAGTCAGACAATCGATTGCCCAATTGATTCATCAATTGACTGGTCAGTTGATTTATTACTTGAATGATTAAAACCTTATTTTTGATTTCATTTTTACTTGGCAAGTATTATATGAATGTTTAGCATATGGAAACCCTTTTAAGGTGCATGCTAAGTTGAAAGGTTATTTTGTGCATTTAAAAACTTAAATGTCATGTGTTAATTGTTAATTTCGGTTGGTGACCCTTTACACTATTGTGGAAATCTGGGCTTTGCCCTCAGATGAGAGCCAGGATCATCCTACCAGTTCATACCCTATGGATGGGAATGTAGTTGGAAACACCTGATTGGAGCTATGTTAGGAGGATCTTGCGGGGGGCGTGAAGATCACTCATGATGTATAGTTTTTTGTAGAATGATCATATTAGGTTGACAGGGACTAGAGGTATTTCTTTTGGATTGTGTTTATTTTAAATTGGAAGACTGTACCTATACCAATATTGTCAGCATGACATTTTATTTTCGATGGGTCCCATGTACCAATTTTTGATGTGTAAATACTTTGGATTCGTATTTCAAAAACTATTCCACTGCTTGTAAATTATGTCGACTTAATTGTCGTTGTGTTATGACTTAAATATTAATCAAAAGGTATTTCCTTATTTATTTCTTTGTTTTATGAATTTATTTTGAAAAAAAAAATATACACTCTCGCTTTTAAAAATCGGGATGTTACAAGATACAGTAGCATTTGATTGCATTGATATATCGTACTTCAGGACCAAATAGAAATTATATTTTTCTTGAACTCTAAAAAGACATTGTTCACAATTGGTGGCCTTAAAATAATCAACATGCACAACTAATTTTATTTTCCCATGTAAAACCATTTTATGACCTTTTCTATATAAGTTTCATAATTCACAAAAATATCCTTTAAATGCTCATTTTTTAATCTCAAACAAAACTTTTTCATTACTTAATATTCATCTCAAACTATTTCTTTAAACAATCATATTTTAAATAATGTCATTTCCATAACCTCATTTAGAAAATATTCACATAATAATATTACACAATGTCCATCTAAATTGTTTGAGCGTATAAAGAGACTTACTCATTTTTAAATCATTTTTTCGATAGTTTGAATTGTATATCTCACATAAATTAAGTCATTCAAGAGTTTCATATAATCATTAGTTTGAATTGGTCCTTTTTATCTTTGGAACCAGTTGAGACCCATTTGCAATATTATATTGTCCAACATGGACATCTATTTTGATAAAAGTATATTAGCAACTAATATTAGTCTTACTTAACTTTGCAAATGAATTATGTTTTGCAATTTTGGTTGACATTGCTTTGTACAAGGATCACTATAAAATAATAGTCTATTTCAAGTAATTCATTTGAAATTCTAGTTCACATTTTCAATAGCTTATTATCTCTCCCTAATGTTGGAAAAATTAATTCATCTATTGATAATTATCTTAATGGGCTATAAACAAGTTTTCAACTATTTGATCACGTTATTTTTTAATAGATGAAGATTCATATCAAATATATTTTTCCAATATTTTTTATGACTCATCTTAATGTATTATATTAGAGTAATTGGAATATATACAACACATTCAAAAATTCACTTAGATGACTTACATTTAGTAACTTGTTGGCTTGATGTAAAAGAATATCTCAACGTACATGATTACATATATAATACTATTAATTTATATATAGTTGTTATATAAGTTGCTAGGTGAGGGAGGCAGGGCCACTTTCTGCGACAATATGTATATGTCTTTATTTGGTAGTATTATAAATAAAAATTAATTATTTTGAATTATTTAGTGTTATTATTTCTATATTACTCTTCATTTGATTCAAAAATATTTAATACATGTAGTTGAATATTTGATATTAAAAAAATGACAATTTCATAAAGGTGACTTATATTTTACATGAAATTTAAAAAATAGTTACACTTAACTCAATTTCTTAATAATCATTAAATAGTTTTTTCTTATAATAGTGTACGAAAGGAGTACGCATATTCTTAATATGAAATATCAATAAAAACATGTTACAATATGTATTTGACCCCTTAACTTATTTTAAAAGTTTAGTTTGGTCTTATAACTTTCAAAATAGTCAAGTAGGTCCCTTAACTTATGTTTGTTTGGTCCTTGTGTCTATTTTGTTAAGCAAAATCAAATTAGTAATTTATAAGGATTTCACGTGTCGCTTACTCTATTTAGGATTAGGGACAAAACTAAACTTTATATATTAATTAAGGGATTAGACTAAATTTTTGACATAATTTAAAGGACCACACTGTATATTTTTTAACTACATTTTTATATTCAATATTATCCAATACATAATACAACAATGTCGTTTTCTTTTTAAATAAACACATAAAGCAACAGTGGCACAATAGTTTCATTACTTGTACACATTACATTTCAAAATACAAATTACACTAACACATAATACATCAATACAATTAAAAACTCCAAAATTTCTTGTGTTTCCTGAACCAAAAAATCAATATTTTGAAACAAAATTCTAAATTCATAAGGTTGTGAGGAAGAGGACGAGCTGAATTTTTTCACATTTAATGAACCCTAAATTATTTTGGGGAAGGAGTAAAGTGGGGAAAACTTTCGAAGAGTATATACAACTATTTCATTAAAACAAATCTCCATTTCACAAAATTGCGAGGAAGACCATTAATTGATCAAATTATCACTAACTTAATAGAAGAGAACAAAAAGGTATTTAAGCCAATATATTATAAGAAGTTTTTTATTTTACAAGAAAGAAAATATGATAAGTTGTCTCCTATTGCATGAAAATATATTCTAAACTACCCTTTATTTTATTTAATGTAACTTTTTAAGGAAAAAGAGATTCATTGTATTTCTTCGTTAATCAAATTTGTGATACAATATGGAGTCTCATAAAAATAATGAGGACCAGTATGCAAAATAGATGATCGAGCAAGAGTATGAGCCACTCGATTTACTTGCTTAAAGAACAAGCTATTATTAAGCCATAAGCCATAAGCCATTAGGCCTCCTATCAAATTAAATTTTTAAAGCCTTAAGCCATTATTTCATGGGGCTTATAAACCTATAATATTTAGTTAATTTTGATATTTTTTTTTAAAAATTTTTGAATTTTATTTTTTTCGAAAAAATATCAAAAAAAATATTTTTATTCTAAAAAACTTTTGTGAGAAAAAATGGGATGAATGGGATGAACTATCATGGTTGACCACCACATGATAGCTTCCAGAAGAGACACATTGCATCATTATGATACCCAGACTTCTGTACGTGAATCCCATAATGAGTAGCAGAACTTGAAAGTACCTCCATTTAGGGGTGGACAAGAATGACAGGTGTGCTCAAAACTGACCGATCCGAGGCCCAAAAAACTCATTCGGATGGGTTAAGTCGAGTGAACCGAATTGGCGGGTGTGGAAAACAGATTGGAATGGTTTGGTGCGGGCGGGTTCGAATTGTTGGACCGATATTAACCGAACCCGACCGTGTATATATATATATATATATGGAGATTGGGCCATTGGAAATATGAGGTTCGGTAGCACAACCTAATTTCATAGTAACAAATCTAAACCTAAGTCTCCTTTCTCTCATCTCGCCGCCACTAACCCTAATTCCATTTCTCTCATCCCACCGCGGCGGCGTCTACTACCTCTCATCTCTGACGAGTGCCATCCTTTTCACTCTCAAAAGAGAACCAAGCTTTCAGGTAGATTCTCCTTATCTTCTCTATGTGTCTCTTTTTTTTTTTCCTCTTATCTCAGTTTCTCTCGTTTTCACATCTTTAAACTTACTCCTTGTTATTTTTTTTAATCTTTTTTCTCTCTTCAAAACATGATAGAGTGAAGGAAGAATTACACTCACACATCAACGCGATATTGTTATGTCTTTTATGTTTATTGATGGTTATTTTTAGAGTTAAGCATATGGGTTTTGGTTTAAGTTTTACTGTTTTTATGTGTTTTATGTTAAGATCTAGGGTTATATTTATATGTTTTTTTTTTTTAAAGATTTAGGGTTATTTTTAGGGTTATGGTGTCTTATTACTTAGGTTTTGGTTTATGAGTTTATGAGTTTATGGCCTTTGGGTTTTGGTTTGGTGTAAGTTTTACTATTGTTATGTCTTTTATGTTTTCTGTTTTTATGGTTTGGTTTATGAGTTTTTGTTTATGATTTAGGCTTTTTAGGTTTTGGTTTTCTACTTCCACCATTAAGATGTTCTTGTTTTTGTTATGTATGTTTTTT
>JBBPBS010000858.1:2239349-2259441 GCA_037974835.1 Cicer judaicum
GTAGATGAAATAATTTTTCTGAATAGAAATTACATAGATAATGATGATAATAATATTTAATTTTGAATCTTTCTAATTTGGTCTTAAGATGTATTTGTTTCATGGATACTATGACCTTCACTTTTTCAATATTTTTTATTTCTTAATAAATCTGAATTCTAATTTTAAATTTATTTTGTGTAGGTTGATGGTTCTCGAGATTGATGGTTGAAGTGAATCACATTTTTTTTTTAAGAATTTAATATTTTATTTGTAAATTCAAATTGATATGTTGTATAATTTAATGTTTAATATTTCATTTTACAAAGCTCACTAGCAAGGTTAAAATGGGATAAAATAAATCTGAAAGATAAATAATCATTTTTATAGTGAGATTAAATTATAATATGTTAAAATGATACTATTTTGAATAACTTACAAATTCAAAGGTCCAAAGAAAAATGGATAAAAAATAGTTTAAAATAGAAGTAATTAATTTACAATTTATTTGGCTAAACTTATTTATTAATTTTGTATAGACCATGTAGTGTTTCAGGACTTAAAAATCCTGCACTTAATTTTACAAACAAAAAAAAAAGTTTTAGAAATTTTAAATGGCCCAATAGTCCAACCCGAATTTACCCACTCAAAAATCTGTATAACCCGAAACCCGAGACCCGCATAGACCCGAAGTTTAAATGGTCGGAAATGGGTCTTAGTGCATTACCCGCGGTTTTATTCGGATGTAGAATTTGGACCCCTCGTACCCGTCCGTTGTCCAGCCCTGCCTCCATTTGACTAGATCAAAGGATAAAAAGTAATTTAGACAATAGACTTATTATTTTATTCGAATTGTATAAATTAGATCTGATTAACTATATTTTTAAAATGTATAATTTTATTTATTTTTATTTATAATTCATTTTGAAAGGAGTATATAGATATATATATATATATATATATTAACAATTAATATTCAACTTAGTGTTTTTTCCAGTAAAAAACTTCATCTATTTTTAAGTTGTAAAAACGATTTAGTAAAAACAATAGTTGTAGAAAATATTTAATTTTGTTAAATTAAATTTGTTTATGTATTTTTTAGAATTAGTTTTTTGCTTATTTTTGTCTATAGTGCATCTATAGTCATTTTTTGAGAGACCCATCTAGTATATTACTAGTTTCTTTGTATAATTTTCCTTTTATCGATTTGACACACACAATTAATTAAATAAGTTATTTTATTTGCATTTTATTTTTGAGGGCCACTCACTAGAATTTTAATTTTGATAGTTACATCCAAATAACTTATGTAAACTGAACTCATATATCATATGTAAATTTAATTAAAAAAAACATACGTGAATTTAATTTACCTATAAAATATTTTATTTTGGGTGTAATTGAAAATAAAATCACAAAATAGCTAAACTTGTTGTTCGAGTAAATCAATCATATGGTTCTACAGAAATACTTACATGGTCACAATTTAAATAAAAATCATTTGAATATACACATAAAAAAGACATGTCACGACTTACAGTTTATTACTATTAAAAAGGTGTTAAAGTCTTAAAAATTGACACAATAGTATAATCATATTGAACACATCCTATTCAAGAAGGACCAAACTATTAGTATTCAAAATTGGATATTAAAACCATTGAATTTTGTTGAGTTTAGCCGATGTGAGACTAACATCATGTTTCTGTTATAAAACTCACTTTGGTATTTATTATTTTTATGAAAAATTATTCCAAGTCTCTCAATCTCTCCAGATTTGGTGATAAAACAACTATGGTGTATCTCAGAATTATAAGATACATTTTTGGAATTTAAATTTTATTCATTTGGGGTTTTGGGTTTATAGGGGGATTCTATTGTCACTATATCCCTCACTAGTAACTTAGTATTTTCGAAATTATATTTGACATCTACTTTGTAAAAACATAGCCCCACGCTAGTCTAGATAGCCACGTGATCATCTCGATCAGAGTAAAATTGTAAAACATATTATACTGAAGTCAATCTTGTGGATTCTAAGATTTTGATATAAAAACCTTTGAGTTTTATTGAACTCTAAAGATGTGGGACTAATATTATGCTTATGTTGTAACTCTTTGTGGTTTTGTTTATGTAAAAAAAATACTTTTATTTTAAGTTTCGTAATTTTTTCAAATTTTGTAATAAAGTAGTTTCGATAGTACTCTCATTTCAAGAATTTGAGGCCTACTTTGAACTATTCATGATTGATAAGATTTTAAATTTGTCAAAATAAATTTCTCAATATGTTTCATAGGTTCTATTTCTATTGGTGGTACATATCTAAACAACGATGATTTAAGTGTGTATATTATTTACAAGGATCAGTTACATCTAGATATTTTCTCTTTTTAATTTGGGTTATCAAATAGTAGGATTTCACTCTTGAAAATACTCATTTGCATTAAATTTTGTTTTGGGTCTCCATTGCAAAAGAACGACTAAAAAAAGCGTTGAGTCTATTGGATAACCACGTGACCATCTCGAAGGAAAGAGCTATAACTTGTTTCCAGCTTGATCAAACCAAAATTTGACAGTTTTAGAATCTCCATGTCAAATAGTTTGTTCTCCACAGTAAAAATAAGTGAGTAAATTCCTTCTCTGACAACCATACTTGAGAGTTTCCTAACTCATACGACTCAACAATCAATTCATTTGATTTTTTTTTTTTGAGTAAACAACGAGAAAAAAGCTCAATTACATGAGTTTCAAACTTGAATTTGTATTAAAAATTTAGGGTATGTTTGAAATATTTTAGTTTTTAAAAATTATTTTACAAATTTGATTTAGAAAAATATTTTAAAAAATAGAATTGAGGAAAAGACTTGTTTGAAAGATTTCGTTCTAAAAATATATTTAGATGAAAAAAATATTTAAAGAGTTACAAAAACTGAAAAATAAAAAATAAAATATCATTTATCTGTTTTGTTTTTTAATTTTACAAAATATAATATTAAAAATAATTTTACAAAGTATTTTTTAAAAACAAATAATATAAACACGTTGTTGAATTTTTAAAATATTTTTTGAATGTTAATCAAACAAACCTTTAATATTTTATTTATAAATAAATAATATTCTTTATATATTCACTTTTAAGTGAGCAATTAATATCTTTTTAAATTTATCCACTAGACTTTAGTTCCTAACTATTTAGAAAAAGATAATACTTTTGTTAAAACTTCTTCAAGTAAGTCCGTGCCCGGTTAGTTCTCAAATTTTGATATAAAAACCTTTAAATGTTATTGCGAATTACCGATGTGACAGTAATATCATGTTTCTGTTGTAACTCTCTCGTTTTGGGATTTATTCATACTATGATTGGTAAGATTTTACAGCTTAAATTGTAAATATATTTGGAAATGTGCTTTTATATTTAGTGGCAGTTAGCAGTAGCTAATTAATTTGTTTAACCATTTTCAGCTTAGCATATAGAGATTTTTATTAAGGGTTGCATGCTATTTAGAAAACACATGTCACCTACAGTTCTGCATTGAATGGATATATTGTATTCACCAAGTTAAATTTAACTGATAATGTGTTACTTAGGTTCTAGTTCAATATATATATATATATATATATTTTGTTATAAAAGGTTCTAATTCTATTATATTAGTGGATATACTACATTGGTTTAATTTACATTCATCAATATGCCCTATGATATGGAGAAAATGTTCATCACTAGTACAACAATAGAGTGACTGACAACTATTAATTAATTAATTTTTTTTAGGAGATGACAACTATTCATTTTACTTAAAGTTAAATGCAAAGAAATATATTATTATTTTAATATGTTGATTTAAATTTTGTGATTTAAGTGTATATTTTTAACTGACACACAAACCTAGTCATTTTTCTATAAAATTTTACGTTTCTAATTTAATTTATGCACAAATCGTTTTTAGTATAATATGTATTTTGATTTTCAAAATAAATCAATAAACAATTAAATTTAATAATGTAACATAAATTTAAATAATTATATAAATTATAAATTAAATTGTCTTTAAATCTTAATTAGCATATTCTAATATTGACGTCTTTTTTAAGTTCGAACTCCGAATCTTACGATTGCCTGAATTATTTATAGTGATATTTACTGTATTTTTTAAGACAAAAATAAAAAATCAAATCAAATCTATTTTAACAATTATAAATTTAAAATAATTTTAATCGAAGTTATCCAAAAAAGATAAATTAATAAGAATAATTTTTAGGCTGATGTAAATATAAATCGATTTATATTCAATTTATTTTTAATCAAAATTAATTTTTACTATTGTATTTTTTTCTCACTTCTTAAAATCGATATACAAAAATAAAATTTATTGTTATTAAAAAATATATAAAAATAAATATTCACCTCAATACCATATGTATCAAAATAACACATTTCAATGAATATTGAAATAAATTTAGTAAAATTTGACAAAAATATTGGACCAACTCACCTGTGTAAAAAACTTAAACCAATAAAATAAATTTATAACAAACCATATAAACTTTATTGGTAGTAAAATCCGACAAAAATGTAAAATATAAGAAAAACTTTAATGATTACAAAAATGTTAAACTTTTTTGTTGGATTAGAATTTGAAATTTTATATATATATATATATATGAAAAACTTTAATAATTATTAAAATAGTTAAATAACTTAAAATAATTAAACAAAATATTGTATTTTGTATAATAAAAATTTCCTTGAGATACTTCATCAAATTAAAAAAAATCTTAAATATATTTTTAATTTTATTCTTTTACCAAATATTCATTTTATCATTTATTTATAATTTATTTTTATTATTTATTTTTTATAAATAATATTATTATCCTTTATATTTATTTAAAAGAACATTTTTATCAAATAAAATTTATTATTGAATTCAAATAATTTTTTGAAAAGAATATTATAATAACAAATTGACAATTATTATTAGAAGTAATTTCAATAAAAAAAACTAATACAAAATAAAACACGAAAATGAATATCAGATAACGAACTAAAATATTTAAAAAAAAAAAAAAGAATAAAGGTCGGGGTGACTTGTAAGTTGTATGAGAAACAAGTTATAGTCGAACGGAACTCAAAGTGGCCGGAAAACGCAGGTAGACTTGGTCGTTATAGAGAGTAAGTCCGCCAGAAACAGTGAGAAACCCTCTCCATCTTTTCCTTTTAAATTATTCTTCATATTTTTCTTCCCCTCTCCTGTAGCACGCGAGGATGCGATTCCACCGCGATTTGCTTCTCTTCAAAGTACAATGCACCACAAAATCGCGTCGCAGAAGAGCATAGCTCTAATCCGCACCGCGATTGCGTGATTGATAACATAAATTAAAATTACTGGCTATTACAGGTTTATTCGTTTCCGCGATTTGTTATTTGCTTTTGGAAATGCTAGTGTATTTTAGGTTAGAACCGTAAACTTGTTTGTTGCAAACTTGTTTGAATCTCTTGCTGAGGCCATTATAGGAATTCTTTGTTTGTGGTGATAGCCATCAAGAGAGTGTATTCTTACTCTGATGAGGGTAAAAGGAGGAAAAGAGTAAAAATATTCTACTCTCTTTATAGGATACAGTTGTGGGTTGCCTCTTGCTGTGATTTTTAACATAATAAAAGTAAATTTTGTAAATTCATGTTTCTATTTAGTTTGTTTACAATTTTGGCAAGAATTTGAATATAATAATTTAACATGTGAAACTCACTGCTGCATTATGTAACAAAGAACTTTCAAGGCCACTTAAATACCTTAGAATTTTTGGAGCTTAAACCATTGTTGTGACAGAAATGTGTTATATTAGAAAGATGTGTATACATAAGATACTCACGACCCTACTGATTTATTAGTAATGAAGAAGAATATGAGCTGTCTGAAATGTGTAAGAAACATTTTAGGAGTCATTAATTGTAAACATAGATCTTGTAACTACCTGGAAAAATCCCCATTCTTCACACCCATTTAGTGATCTGTTCCATAGTTTTCGCTCTATGTTCTCTGTTTATTAGAAATGTAAATAGAGATAAAATGCAAAAAAAAGTTAGAAAATGTTCTTTAAAACTGAATTGTGAAATCTTGATTGATTAACTGAATATAGTCTCTTTTATAGGGACCTAAACTTAAGTGAGTTAAACCTGATAAGAATTAGATGCTGATAAGACTCAATAGATTTCACGATTTGAGCCTTTTCCATCTTTTGATCAATTTGCATTTTGAAAATTCTTATAGACACCAAATATGTCAATTACAAATACACTCTCAGTCTCGGGTGGATCTTTATGGGCTCATAATCAACCATAGTTTTTTAAAAAGATATACAAATTGGACCTTACATGGTAAAAATGTTAGCTATTCAATTTTGACATGTACCAGTAATTGGAAGGGTGAAATTGAATAATATTTATATTGAGTTGTGGCTGTCTCAGAGATATATGTCTCTGTCACATTCTTACAATCTCAGAAAATCGAGGAAAGAACTATGAAAATTGCTGCAGACTAGCTCCTTGCAAGATGAAGACAGACAATCAAACTGAATAAATAACAACCCCAAAACCACTCAATAGAATTCACACCTGCCCCTCATTTCCTCTTAATGGGCCTATCCAAATTCTACAAGTACATATCAAGTAGAAGGAAGGTTTGATCACGACGTAGATAAATTAATTCATGATGCTTTTACTAACTAATGCAAAATAGCAAACGACAATACATGTATGATTAAGAGAAAGGTGTGCAGTTTTTCTTTCTTTCTTGTATACATGTATCATTTAGGTTAAGTTTACACTAACATTGTAATCAATTTTTTTTATCTTTTAAACCGCTTGTAGCAATTAAAAATAGCTTGACTTTCGATTATATGTTATAGATACCATGACAAAGCGCAAAAGGTTGAATGCTGTTCGAAAAAATGGTAAATCACAAGCTAAAAAGCATTTAATTGATAGCTCTAATGGTGTCAATCAGAACAACCACAACATAAATGAAGAGTGTTCACAATTTGGAGTAGGTATGAAATTTCTGTTGGCTCTTTTTCTTACATCTTCTATCTTGATGCTTCATTGTTTTCTTATTTAGAATTCTTTATATTAGATACAAGAGAGAATCTAATGGTAGCAAGCCTTAATTACCAAAATGACCTATCACAATCAGAACAACAAATACAAGTGGGAAGTCATGTTGAATCACGTATATCTTTTGGTAGAATGCGTAATATTTTACCTGAAGGTAATCGTACTGTTATTTTAAATATGTGTTAGTATCTTCCAATATATGTACACGTGTATCTTTTAGATTAGACTACATTACACAATTTTTTGGTCTTTTATCCTCTTTTAGTAATTAACAAATAATTTGATTTGACTTTGGATTATGCATAATAGACACCATTTCTAGACGCAAAAGGTCAAATGTTGTTCGAAAAAGTGACAAATCACAAGCGAAAGAGCAACAATTAATTGATAGCTCTAATGAAGTCAACCAAAACAACCACAGTAAAATTGAAGAATTTGCACAATTTGAAGGAGGTATCAAATTGTTGCTGGCTCAATTTCTTTTTTCTTTTGTCTTGACTTTTCATACTTTTTTATTTTGAATTCTTTGTAGTAGATACGAGAGAGAATCTAATGTTACCAAGTCTGAATCACCAAAACAACAAGAAATCACAATTAAAACAACAAATACAAGCGGGAAGTCATGTTGAATGTCCTCTTTCTGTTGGTAGAATGGGTAAAAGTTTACCTAAAGGTAAGTGGAGTATTTTTTTTATAAAAGAAATCTATAACTATTAATGTTGTATGTGTATTAATTAAGTTTGGTTACATAATCATTGTATTTAACTGTTTATCAGCCCTTATTCTTTGGTCTATTAAACTACTTGTAGGCTTGTAGCAATTAAAAAATAATTTGACTTTGGATTATCTATAATAGATACCATGGAGAGGTCCAAAAGGTTGAATGTTGTACGGAAAAGTGGCAAAGCACAAGCTAAGGAGCAATTAATTGATAGCTCTAATGAAATCAACCAAAACAACCCCAATGTATATGAAAAGTGTGCACAATTTGGAGGTGTGAAATTTTTATTTGTTCAGTTTCTTTCTTCTTTTGTCTTCCAGTTTCATACTTTTTTATTTTGAATTCTTTGTAGTAGATACGAGAGAGAATCTAATGTTAGCAAGTCTGAATCACCAAAACAACAAATCACAATCAAAACAACAAATACAAGCGGGAAGTCATGTTGAGTGTTCTCTTTCTGTTGGTAGAATGGGTAAAAGTTTACCCAAAGGTAAGTGGAGTATTTTTTTTATAAAAGAAATCTATAACTATTAATTTTTTATATGTTTACATGTGTATTAATTAAGTTTGGTTACATAATCATTGCATTTAACTGTTTATCAACCCTTATTCTTTGATCTATTAAACCACTTGTAGGCTTGTAGCAATTAAAAAATAATTTGACTTTGGATTATCTATAATAGATACCATGGAGAGGTCCAAAAGGTTGAATGTTGTACGGAAAAGTGGCAAAGCACAAGCTAAGGAGCAATTAATTGATAGCTCTAATGAAATCAACCAATACAACCCCAATGTATATGAAAAGTGTGCACAATTTGGAGGTGTGAAATATTTATTTGTTCAGTTTCTTTCTTCTTTTTTCTTCAAGTTTCATACTTTTTTATTTTGAATTCTTTGTAGTAGATACAAGAGAGAATCGAATGTTAGCAAGTCTGTGTCACCAAAATGATGAATCTCAATCGGAACAACAAATACAAATGGGACGTCATGTTGAATATCCTATTTCTTTTGGTAAAGTTGGTAAAAGTTTACCTAAAGGTAAGTGGAGTATTTTTTTTATAAAAGAAATCTATAACTATTAATTTTTTATATGTTTACATGTGTATTAATTAAGTTTGGTTACATAATCATTGTATTTAACTGTTTATCAACCCTTATTCTTTGATCTATTAAACCACTTGTAGGCTTGTAGCAATTAAAAAATAATTTGACTTTGGATTATCTATAATAGATACCATGGAGAGGTCCAAAAGGTTGAATGTTGTACGGAAAAGTGTCAAAGCACAAGCTAAGGAGAAATTAATTGATAGCTCTAATGAAATCAAACAAAGCAACCCCAATGTATATGAAAAGTGTGCACAATTTGGAGGTGTGAAATTTTTATTTGTTCAGTTTCTTTCTTCTTTTGTCTTCAAGTTTCATACTTTTTGATTTTGAATTCTTTGTAGTAGATACAAGAGAGAATCTAATGTTAGCAAGTCTGTGTCACCAAAATGATGAATCTCAATCGGAACAACAAATACAAATGGGACGTCATGTTGAATATCCTATTTCTTTTGGTAAAATTGGTAAAAGTTTACCCAAAGGTAAGTGTACTGTTTCTTTTATAAATAAATGTGAATATTTAACTGTATTTTACATGCGATAGAACCCACAAATTTAGATCAATGAAACTATGTAGTATTTATGGTAAAGCTTTGAGCACAAAGGCTCTACAACTGAAAATGATAAACCAGAGTCAAAACTTCTTCAGAAATGATTCTCCTATCAAACTCTTAGCAACTCACAAGCCTAATCCTCACCACACTCTCAGACTCAATATATTCCCCTTCCCCTTAGCTGAATTTCTATAATTCAGCTTCATGTCATTTACTGACTCCCTATAATCTCTCGTATACTCTAACACACTGCGACATCGGCATATCTTCCTCGAACTTCTCTATTCAAATTGGCTATATTAGACTTAGACCCAAAACCCAGTGTCCTATCACTACCGCTAGATAAACAACCTTGTTCTCGAGGCTGAGATAAGGAAACCGACTTTTGAGTACAATTTATCATTGTCGGCTATTGGTGTAGCCTTAGCATGAATGACTTGCAAGTCACCAAAGAAATCGGGCATGAACAGTTTCCACAAAACAACCACTGGTACAGCACACAATTAGGTTGCAACAAGGACAATGGCAAAGCACCACTGAAGTACAAATCCCACAAGCTCAATTACCTTCTTTGTCCAATAATAGAGTTCTCCAAGATTGCAATCTAGGTGGTATTCACTTGGCCCACCCAAGGAAACAAAAGTTAATGCAAGAAGCTCTACTACTAAATCTTGCACCAAGTTGTGGCTCAAAAGTCCCACCTCTTCATAGTTCATACCCTTTAATCACGCTAGAAACATCTAGTCCCGTCTCCATTTAATCACTGTGAATACAAGCAGATAAATCAAGAACAAATGTTGCATTGTTTGGTTGAACCTTTTCAACTAACATGTCATCAAAGTTTTCAAATGTAGATTCATAAACATCACTCCTGCCATACCATCATCCTATTATTGCATACCAAAATGCAGGCCTCCTAGATTTTGCATTGAATGGATAAAAATTCCTACATGACAAAGAAACATGACCATATTCTGCATACATCTCAACTAAAGTTGTTTCCAAATATTCATCTGTATTAGCACAAGTTCTCACAATATGTTCTATATATTTTGACTTCAATAACATTGTGTCTCAGAATTGATCTATCAAGAAGTGACAAAACCTGTGGAAGTTCAACACCTTTATCCAATACCTTAATCCCTAGTAAAAGGTATATATAACTGAGCTTATTTCATCGTTTCAAGTGCCAGAGTCCTAATCTTCAAGCTATAGTCCTCAAATTAATCACCCTTATCCCCATCTCCACAACTTGGTGTTTCATACATCATTGACCCAAAAAATATCACAGGTGGACGTGGACTCGAGACAAGTGGTTTGGGTTGCGGAGACGTCGCTGCACTTGGACTGGTGTCTAGCGGTTCTAGTGGTCATTTAGGAGAAATTGAAATTTGGGGTTTTTTAAATTCCCTGGCTGCTGCACACCGATGCATCAGAGGGGTTCACATCGTTAATGGTGGAGAAACTCGCAGTGGGGACGATATACACACATGAGGAACTCACATTATCAATGGTGGAGAAAGAGAAACTCGCAGTGGGAATGGAAGACACTCATGAGGTGCTCACTTCATGAAAGGTGTGCACTCAACCAATGTAAGTGGACTAGTGTTTGAAGGCTCTCTGATGACTTTGGAGGTGGTGTGTGTAGTGACCACTCTTTTTTCACCCCTGAGGTCAAGCTCTATTTTGACCTTTTCCTTTGTTGTTCGTGTTATCTTTGAAGTAACGTCATATCATTACTGATGACAATAACTTCATCTTCTGAAATCTAATTTCAGTTTCGCCGTCATTGGTGTTTTTGTCATGTCCAAAGCAGAGTTCTTACCCAACGATTTTGTTGGAGGCAATGGGTCTTCCATAAGTAATGAATGTTGATGTGTTGCTTCTGAAGTAACAATGTCGATTTACAAGGAATGGGGGTTTGAATTGTAAATGTACTTATCTAAAAAATTCTTGAAGAAACCTTAAGATTTAACTCAAGAATGATCTTGGTTAAGAAAAACAGAAAACGTTGAACTTCTTGATTTTTACCAGAAAACGAAGAACGTTCTTGGTTTTTACCAGAAAACGGAGAACGTTCTTGGTTTTTACCAGAAAACGGAGAACGTTCTTGGTTAGCTTAAAAATAAAAATTCAGTTTATGTTTTATCTCAGTTAATCAATTAAGCTTAATAAATAAAGGGATAAGAGAAGGAATACCACACACAGATATATCCTGGTTCACCCAATTCAGGCTACGTCCAGTCCTCATAACTGTGAGATTTTCTACTAAATGTTCAAAACAAAGAACCTTCTTGGTTTTACAGTACCTAGCTTAGATCAACCTTGATCTGTTACAAGCTCTATTTCTTTCCACCCAGAAAGTAAATTAATCACCTATCGATCTTGATAGGATTCGTTACAATCTTTTCAAACTATACTTAAACTCTTATAGTAAAGAATCGACTCTTATAATCATTGATGTTACAGCTTCGATCTGGAGCCTTGATTCTGTCCAAAATAGTTTGGTGAATGATTATAAAATTCTGCAGAAGTAAGGAGATCAATGCTGAAGTTCTGCAGAAACGGAGATTGATTATCAATCTGGTTTTTGTCAGCTTGAACTTTCTGGAGATTGATGATCAATCTAGAGATTCAGTTTTGACCATTCTGGATATCTTCCCGATGTCTTGTATAGATTAAGATTGATTAAACTTTCTTGACAGTTTGGCTGAAGGTGTTCCAAACTGTTTCAACTAGCTTGATTCAAGACCTTTTATCTTAATGATTCGAAAGCCTTCTTTGACTGAGATGAGACCTATTTGTTCCTTGCCATGTACTGATGAACTTAGTATAAAATTCAGAGGCAAAAGCTTCGTTGAAATAGTGGAGATTGATTGGTCAAGATGTTGTGACAATCAGTTTTGAATCTAGAGATCATTCTCCATTTTGTTCATAATGTTCTTGTTTCTTTGTCTGTTCAGTTTTTAACTGTTTTCTTTGCTTTGTTTGATTCCTATCTTTGAATTAACACACTCAAAAGCACAAGTTAAATTAACATAACATTTTAGAATCATAATTAACATTCTTAATTAACCTTTGTTTATTTTCATCAAAGTTTTCTTCCTCTTCGTCCCTGTAACACCCCGGCCATTTCCGATACCGGCAATGTTACCTCACGAGCTTCTCGCACCCCCCTTTCCCCCAAATTGCTCAATTGGTAGTGGGATTGCGATGAGGCGGTACTTATCCCCTAGGTACCGGGCTCGAATCCCACAGAAGGCAAAAACTCGCAAAGATTTCCAATTTGGGGGAAAGGGGGGTGCGAGAAGCTCGTGAGGTAACATTGCTGGTATCGGGAATGGCCGGGGTGTTACAGTCCCTGTCTCAGTTTGCTGAATTCTTCTGCAATTGCTCCATTCTATTGAAATGCCTCTCCCATATTTCTTCTATCTTCCTCAATAGATTTTTGTTGCGTTTCTGTCTTACTTCCACCACCGTTTTGTTTATGGAAGTAGATTTTTCACTCGAAACTGAGTGTACAAGCTCAGGAGAACGCCGTTCCATCCCTTTGGCAAACTCCGCCACCAACTGTACTTCCAACGCATCCATTCAATCAGACATTTTCACGGGCATTAGCAGAATTTGCTAGCTCCTCTCGATTAATGTGGCAGGTCAGACCAATGATAGAACCTGCTAACTTAGATCAATGAAACTGTATTTTATTTACAGTAAAGCTTGAGCACGAAGGCTCTACAACTGAAACTGATCAATCAGAGTCAAAGAAACTCCTACTAGAGAAATTATTTTCCTGACAATTCACAAGCCTAATCCTCACCACACTCTCAGTTGCAGCTTGTAATATATTCCCCTTCCCCTTAACTGAGTTCCTAGAAATTTGCTTAATGTCATTAACTAACTCCCTATAATCCTTCGAACACTGAAGAACACTGCCACATCAACATATCTTCCTCTAACATACAAACCCTTAGGAATGTTAATATTCCGAGGAATATCATTCCAAGGAATGCGATTTGGTACTTCGAAACAAACACACCTTTAGGATTGGTTACATAATCATTATAATCAATTGTTTATGAGCCCTAATATTTTGATCTTCTAACCACTTGTAGCCATTAAAATAAAATGTTACTTTGGGTTATCTATAATAGATACCATTCGGAGGAGCAAAAGGTTGAACGTTGTTCAAAAAAGTTGCACAGCACAAGCTAAAGAGCAATTAATTGATAGGTCTAATGAAGTCAACCCAAACTTCCAATTTGTCAATGAAAAATGTGGACAATTTGGAGGAGGTATGAAATTTTAATTTTCCCAGCTTCTTTCTTCTTTTGTCTTGGAAGTTTCATACTTTTTTATTTTGAATTCTTTATTGCAGTTACAAGAGAGAGTTTAATGGCAGCAAGTGTGAATCACCAGAATGAAGAATCACAACCAGAGCAGCAAATACAAGTGGGAAGTTGTGTTGAATATCCTATTTCTTTTGGTAGAACGGGTAAAAAATTACCTAAAGGTATAATGTTTTTTAAAAATTAAGGGCCTGTTTACATCCCATGTTTCTTGTTTTTCATTTTCACTTCAACTAATAAACATAAAAGCTATAAATCTAATATTATTCTCACTATTTGCTTTAACAACTTTTCAAAATAAATCTAGCATTTTCAGAAATTTTGAAAATGTCATAACATTATTTCCATTTTCTGGAAATGCATTCTTTTTAGTTTGCCTTCCATCTTCTCTTTATCACAGTTGTTCACTAGAGGAGTCTTGTTCTCCTTGTTATCAATTTAAAATGAACATAAATTTTAGAAAATGAAAACTTGTTTTTAGAAAGTAATTGGACTCTAAATGTTTAAGTATTTTCCTATATGTTTACATGTGTGTTTTTAGGTTTTGTTACATGATCATTGTAATCAATTATTTATCAACCCTAATATTTTGATCTTTTAAACCACTTGTAGCAATTAAAAAATAATTTGACTATGGATTAACTATAATAGATACCATGGGGAGGCACAAAAGGTTGAGTGCTGTTCGAAAAAGTGGGAAAGCACAAGCTAATAAGAAATTAATTGATAGCTCTAATGAACTCAACCAAAACAACCACAACATAAATGAAAAGTGTGCACAATCTGGAGGAGGTATGAATTTTTTTTTGCTCAGTTTTTCTTCTTTTATCTTGAAGTTTAATAGTTTTTTATTTTGAATTCTCGATAGTATGTACAAGAGGGAATCTAATGGTAGCAAGTCTTTATCACCAAAATGACCAATCACAATCAGAACAAGTACAAGTGGGAAGTCATATGGAATCTCCTATTTCTTTTGCTAGAATGAATAACAGTTTACCCAAAGGTAAAGTGTAGCGTTTTTCTAACATAAATATGTAAGTTTTTGCCTTTATGTTTACATGTGTATCATTTAGGTTAGATTACAATTACACAATCATTGTAAATTGTAATCACTAATCAATTGTTTATCAACAGTAATTTTCTTAATCTTTTAGACCATTTGTAGATATTTAAAATAAATTGACTTTGGTTTATATCTAATAGATACCATGGAGAGGCAGAAAAGGTTGAATGCTGTTCAAAAAAGTAGCAAATCACAAGCTGAAAAGCAATTAATTGATAGCTCTGTTGAAGTCAACCAAAACAATCACAGAATAAATGAGTGTGCACAATTTGGAGGTGGTATGAATTTTTTTTGGCTCAGTTTCTCTCTTCTTTTTCTGGAAGTTCCAATTTTTTCTTTTTTTGGTGAAAGAAGTTTCATATTTTTTTTATTTTGAATTCTTTATAGTAGATACAAGAGGAAATCTAAAGGTAGCAGCTAGTCTTAATCACCAAAATGGCCAATCACAATCAGAACAAATACCAATGGAAAGTCATGTTGAATCTCCTATTTCTTCTGGTAGATTGAACAAAAGTTTATGTAAAGGTAACTTTGAATTTAAACAAAAACATTTAAGTATATTAACGTGCGACATGCATTAATGTATAGTTCATTAAAGCGCGACATCCATACATGATTTAGGTGAAAAGAAGGTAAGAGGTTATACTCGAATGTCGGATGTGTGGAATTTACCGGATGGAGAATTCATACTTGTTGAAGTAGATCCTTTAGGTAATCCTATTGGGTTTGAAGGAAAAAAACTTCTAAATGCAATGGGCTGCTTGGTAAGGAAGCACCAATATGCTCCTATCAATATTCTTAACTGGAAAGACATGCCAGAGTTCTACATAACTAATATGCTTGAATTGATACAGGTCTTTTTTAGTTTTTTAAAAAATCTATTTGATTTCGGTTTCTGTATTTTTTTTAACTGTTTGTCTTACATATTGGTTTATTTTCTAATTATCTCAAAAATAGAGTAAGTTTCAATTTGTTCCTAAATTGACTGAGCAAACAAAGCAAATACTAAAAGATAACTTGAGTTCTAAGTGGAGACAATTCAAGCATGATTTGAAAGCAAAGGGATATGATGAAAACAAGACTGAGGAAGAAATGGCTGCTAACATCCCTGATAAAAGAGTTGATCCTTCTCAATATCGTGCTTTAGTACATCATTGGTGTTCCACGAAGGGACAGGTACATGGATAATGTCATTGACCTTTACTTCATATATAGCAATTATGTTGTACAACATGCATGTTTTTATCTTTGACTTTTTTATTTCCTGATTAAAGAAAATAAGTAACATCAACAAAAGGAATCGCTCAAAATATGAGGATTTACACTGCATGGGAACCAAGAATCTTCCAAGGTTCATTCACGAGGTGGTTTGTTTCTTTCATTACTGTTTCTTACTATGCTTACTTGTATGAGTATTTTATAATTGTAATACTAGCAATACTCTTTTTTAAACACTCTTGAACACATTTTTTTAGAAGTGAACGACTAAATTAACATTTTCTAAAACTGAATCAATCATGAAGAGTGCAATCAAAAGTGTGTCAAAAAGAGTGTGTCATAATATTTCTCTTTTTATATATTTCTCTTAGTGTGAATAGGAATTGACATTTTTGTTACAAATGTTAGACAACAAAGGCGAATGGAGTGCAACCTTCACGAGCTCAAATTTATATTGACACTCGTACTCGTAAAGATGGGAGTATTGTGACCGAGAAGGCAGCTAATGTGATTGTAAGAAGAATTTCAATCTTCAGTCGTATATTGAATTACCTATGATTGAAACTATTGATTGTAATGCATTGCAGTTGAACTGGACATAATAAGTTTTGCATTGCATTTTGTGTAGTGTGAATTAAAGAAGCATATGGTGGAGGCAACAAGTTCACAAACTCCTCAAACGATTCACGAATCTACAAATTGGAAGAATGATGTGTACTCAAAAGTAAGAGGATCCGAAAGGAGAGGAACTGTGCGTTGTCTTGGCAAGATTCCGCGTCATTCAAATGCTTCATCATCTCAAAGCTCTAATGTAGAGAATAGGCTCCATAAATTAGAAAATTTGCTTGGAAATCTTGTTTCTGTTCTTCAAACACGATTCTCAGCAGATCAACAAATTAACGATGTTTTGCAAGCTATAGCACAAGAGGTATGGATTCCTATAAAAGAAAAATCTGAGAAATTAAACTATGATATAGTGCTTTACAAATAATGATAGTAATAACATTCACTTAGGTACCTGATGCTCCAAGTATGCCAAATGATTCCATGAGTAACGATCAGCAAACTGCAAGTGATAGCAATTGAATAAAATTGATACCGGTGAGTAACTAGAGTTTGTTGTGAGATGGAAATTATTTTTTTTTTAACTATGGAAATTTTTTCTTTGGTCATTTGTTGTTATTGCTATATGTCCTTTCTCTCTTCATGTTGTTTTAATAAAAGATTATGATGAATTACAACATTAAGTGGAACTCGTTCAGTTGATGAATTTTTTCTTAATGAAAAGTTGAACTGTGGCAAGCACAAACGTTGTAACAGACATCTTTTTTCCTTTGTTAAGAAAATGTTCATTTCCCCTTTTTCCATAGTGCAAATCTTAACTGCAAGTGCTTGAAGATATAAGTTTGATGTTTCTAATCTTATTGTGTAATTTTCCTATTTTAGGAGCAAGGTTTTGATATAGGGACATGATGGTGTGATGACATGTGAATGCTATGATGTTGTGAATTTGTATGTCAGTCCTATTTGGAGGAAGTACTCAATTTGATCAGAGTTATTAACGGATCTAGCATTTTGTTCAATTGTATATTTACTGGCATCCTAGATTTCCTAAGTAATAGTTTACTTGATTCTGAGCCTTACGTACTAATTAAACATTGTCTAAACTTGATACTGTTGTATTCTTAAGGAATGGAAAGTTGGAGATGGATAGTAAGTAACCTCTCATGTATAAGAATCTTTTGATAACTGGTTTTTTTTTATAACTGGTTTTTATTGGTTGTAACTGGATTTCATTTAAAGGTAACTCACTTAAAAGATATATATGGATTTAATAGGAAATGGAAGCAGTATTTTAGCTTAATAAAGTCAGTTACTAAATATGAGTCATTAATTTAGAGTTTGTTATAGCGGTGTATGTGTATGGCATATTGACCAAAGTAGTTATGATGATTTTAGCTGGATTTTCTATTTTCCATTTTGAGAAGTATCCGGGAACTTCATTCGGTAAAAGTCATGAGTCCCACCATTTTACACTAACACTTCTCTTTCATTTTTTATGGGCGGTGCATAACCATATTGAATTGTGATTTGAATAACATTATTTTAGAAAAAACTAATGTCAAGAAAATATTAGATTATGAATGTAATTTTTGAGGTTTTGGTTTCCCCACCACAATTCTTTCTTGATTTACCTTATCCAAATAAATTCTTCATATTTAGTTTAGTTTTATATATGTGGAACCCAAGCATCTTGTTAGCTATACCCAAACTCTAGCCATTTTTCTTTTTTTCATTGTGGTTAGGAGTGTTTCCCTTAAATATGTGATTTGATTTAATTAAGTACAATATAAACTGGATTCATTTAAATTTTACCGATTATATACTAATATTATATCAAATAACAATTATTAAATAATAGCAACATATGACTTTTTTAGGGTTCTTTTCCGTAGTAGATTAGTTGTTCCATGTTTTAGATTCATACAATTTCTGAGTTTGGTTTACGTACTTCAATTTTATTTGTTAGTATAGCTGAGATCCAAATCAAGAATGACCTGGTTGTAATAGAGCTATAAATTTTCGAGATTGGTCCAATCAATATGGGCTTTGGGCTGTGTGAACTAATGGATTAATACGATTCATTTCATTTATTTTGGTTATTTATTATTTTCATTTATTTGTCACTTTAATATATTAGTTTCTTACATTTATTTATTTCATGAAATATAATTAGATGCATGTGTAATTTTTTATACATCAACACTAAATATCAATTAATTAAAACAATATTTATTTAGTTGAACCAAATTAATAATATATAATATACAACTTTAAAATTTTAAAAGTTTTAGTTAAATGTATCTCTTTTTATTAAGTGAACATATTTCAATTTAATTGTATTTTTAATTTTTAAAGCTATTACCAATATCTTTTTCAAAAGCCACACAGAGACATTGGAATTGGGTCGACCCGAGGCTGGATGAGCCATCCCAGTCCATCCCAATTTTCAATATGGACTAATTGGACTCAACAAAATATATCAAATTGTTTTTCGGGTTAACTTTTTTACGACCCAACCTAAACAAAACTTTGGGTTAATGGGCCGACCCATGGAGCCTAGTCCATTTTGAGCTTCAATTGTAGTGATGCTTTTGTGGGACGTTTCTTTACTTAAAAGAAAACATAACATATTAATTAATAGATTGTGAAAGAGATTACCGGCTTTAATTAATTGGGTAAAATAAAAAGCACCATATTCTTAGCCAGAAGAAAGTATACCAAACAAGAATATTCGTGTAAAAAAATAAAATATCCCACCACTAATTTTCTACAATATTTTTTTTTGTTGACAAAAATTTGGAGTAAGGGAGTAAGTAATATGATATCGTATTTATTGTACTAATGTGTATACTCTGCATAGGGATGTCTTCTATTTTTAATATATTTTATTTTATGTATTTAAAGTATTACGTGATAAATTTTATTGAGAATAATATGATCATTGTGGAAATGTTTATCCCTGTACATGTTATTAGTATCTATGTAATATGTATCTAAAATCTGCAGCTTTTATAAGTGTTATATTTTTTAGCATAAATTATCCGGTGAAATATATTTTTTATTAAGCAATATATACTCGTTAGTGCAAATAAATATTCAATCAAATAATTTATGATAATCCGTTAAATTGTTGCAATTCACAATTAACATTTGGTAATTGATAGCATATATTGGAACAATTTATTTATATAAAATAAGAAAACAAAGATTGACATCCAAAATATAGAATCTATTTTTTTTTAAATAATTAGTATTAATAATTAATTGTTCATATTTTTTAGAGATTAGTGAAAATCTTTTATTGCTCTGACTCCGTCGAATCACCAAATTATTTTTTGACTCTCTTTAAATATAGTACTATTAATTTTGGGTTTAGCATCATTTTCTAAGTGTTATATATATATATATATATATATATATATATATATA
>JBBPBS010000858.1:2280511-2293240 GCA_037974835.1 Cicer judaicum
ATTAATTAGAAAAACATCGTGTGAAATAAATTGTTTGTGGGAAAATTTTATTTTTCAAATAGCATGTTATTTATTTTAGCACATTTATTCAACCGTATTAATTTTTATGTATTTTTTATTTCTTCAATTTAATGTATTTTGTTTGATATTATAAATATAATTTACTATTTTTTTAATTATAATTATTTTTTTATTAATTTTTATTTATGAGATCCGGAGAAAATTGTTAACAAAATAAAGTTAAGTTGCTAATTTATCTATAAAATAATATAACATGTTAACCAATTTTTTTTTTTAATTTAAATGATGTGATATGTGATACGATAACGTAAATGATTAACACTCGTGAAATTAAAATAAAATGCATTAAAATTTTAGTTTTTAACTTCGAAATTTTTTCATATGTTTAATTTTATTGATGAGATATAAATAATTAATTCATCTAAATGGTTCTATATCATAAAACTGTATGTCACGTCATTGAAAATATGTCAATTCCGCATTTTCTTAATTAAAAAATATGAGAAATAGACTAAAATTTTCGACTTTTAGAATAGAATGACCATTTCCGTAAATTAGTAATAATATATGAACTAAAATTACAATTAAACCATTTTATTAATAGAATTTTATTTTTTAAAATATTTTTATTATTTTTAATTTATTAAATTTGTAATTATTCAATTGTTAAAATGAATTTTTTTTTTGAAATTTCATAAATAGTCGCATTCTCAGAATGCGTGTTGCGTCAATATTTTTTTTTTCGTGGTCGTAGGAAGAGGATTCGATCTCATAAAGAAAAAAAAAATAAATCATTTTGATATATATTTTTCAATGAGGGGTATTTTGGTGACTTTAAAAAAAATTAAATAAATTATTTTGCTGCTTTTTACTTTATTTTAAAAATTATAAATTAAAAAGTAAAATTGCTTTAAGCAGTTTTGCTTTTTTAGTCTCCAAAATGAGAAAACAAAAATAGTTTCCAAAGTATTATTTATAAAATCATTAATTAAAACAATTTTAAATTTCTGAAAACTAAAAAAGAGATTATATATTTAGTCATTTAGAATAGTTTATTTATATTGGTCAAGGGTCATTTTGAATAGGTGAAGTGAATGGGTGCAATGTAACTGATCCACACTGTTTTTGGGCTAACAAATCCCTCACGGACTATCCAAAAAACAAAAACAAGTTTTATTTGAAAACACTAAGCCAACAAAAATAATAAAACGTCTCTATTTTTTCCCTTTTGAAGCGCAATAATAATAATAATTATCAATCAGAATAATCACTACATTACACTTGAATCAAATAATTTCATAAACATTACGAATTATTTTTGTCTGAACAAAATTTGCGATGAGTAGTGGCGGAGGAGCTGCAAAACCCAAAGAGGAGGAACAAGATGGCATGTCTGTTCACTCTCCCTGCAAACCTCCTCCTTCCTCTGCTTCCTCTCTCCCTAAGGTCTCTCTCTCTTTAACTTTTAATTTGAATTTCATACTTTTTTAATTTGAATTTTAATTTGAATTTTACTTATGATCGTGTTGATTGATAGGAACAAGCGCAAGTTGAATTGGAGCTGAGACTGTTGGAAGCTCTTGAAATTTATCCTCCGATCAAACTTCAAGGTGCTTTCTCTCTCTGTATATGTTTTTTTTTTAATCTTTAATTTAACCTTTTTATCTGCATAAATAAATAAAATTATATGTTTAATTGCACTTTGGAACCCTATTTTATGATTTTATCACACTCACTATTATTCCCCGTTTTAAAATTGAACTTTTTGACCCCTTAGTTATCACGTTGATTGCAGTTTTGGTCACAACATACATTTTTTACTCCTTAAAAGTAAATGTTGGTCCCAAAAATGATGATTTATTGCCCAATTGTAAAATTGAAGAGAAAATGCCGTATTTAGGACAAATAAATTAACCTTTTTTACGCTAAAATCACCATTTTTGGGTCGAGGTTATGAGTTGGGATCAAAATTGCAACAAATATGATAACATAGGGATTTGATTTTAAAATAAGAGGATTATTTTCATGTGTTATAAAATAGGGACCATAAATGCATTTGAACATACAAATATTTGATACTACTCCTCCCGTTATATAAGATCTTGTAAAAATTTGTTGTCCCTTTTTGGAAGTCTCTTTCCAAACTACAAGATGCATTAATTAATTTTTCGCCAAAATACCATGATTATATGGAGAGATTAAAAGACAAACCATTTCTCTCTCTTAATAATTGAAGGATAATCTTGAAAAGAGGATGTAGATTGTTAACAAATTTGATATAAAAATAACTTTTTTTAATTATTGTGCATTGATCTAGAGAATCTTACGTATAATAACATGATAATACTTAATTTAATCTCAAGTAGATTGCTTTGTTGGTGAGTTAAGGCACGAAAGGAGTTTTAAGCATGTGATTTAGAGTTCGAACCTTAGAAACTAACATTATTATTAATTTACTAACATTTTCTAATAAAAGGAAAAAAATATGATACTGAATTTGTGCATGAATATCTGATGTCTTTTGGCTTATGTATAGCTGACACTTGCGTCCTATAGGGAGTGGGGACAATGTATTTTGGCCTATGTATGCTCCCCTAGCCCTTTTTATCATATGGTTTAAATTACATAAGACTGTCCTAATTGATTAAACTTATTTTCATATATGAACGCATCACATGCGATCGCTGCTTGTTTCTGTTATTTGATACTGTTAATTTCAATTTTTACAAACAGTAGTTATGCTAAGACGGATTATCACTTTATTCTTGTAAAGCTTTCCTTTGTCAGATAGTTTAAGACTAGTCATAAGAGACCATGATTCATAATTTTTTTCTTGGATGAAAAATTCATCAAGTTTTATGCTTATGATTAATATCTGTTTCATGAAGGAATACATCGCCACTTTGTCCTTTATGGTCTGATGGAATTTCTAAGAAAGAGGTTTGTTTTTCTCTCCACTTTTAAGCTAGTCTTGCATATTGGGTTACAAAAGGCCCTAATGTGCCAGATATCTATATTCTGATATATATGATCTTCACTCAGTTTTGACAGACACTTCTCTTCTGAGGAGGTTCTTCAATTGCTTGATCGGTTCTACAACTTAGAAATGATGGTATGCTATATCATTAAATTCCAATGCTCCCCATTCATGAAAACGTCTATCCCTCACACAACATGTTAGTTTGTGCTTTATGTTTTAACATAGTGCTTTCGATTTGTTTATCGTTCTACCTCAGAAAACAGATGATGAAGAGATCGAAATGCTTAACCATGAGGAAGATTTCAGCTTGCCCCAGAGCTACTTTGTCAAGGAAGAATCGTGAGCAACAACTCTCAGGGTATATATATTTTCATTTGAATCACTCTCTACCCTCATTTTGGGTTAGATTATGTTTCAATGGTGTTTTGTTTTTATCGATTATCTGTAACATTGTGGTGGTTCTTATCACTTCCAATAATTGTGTCCTGAGTATAATACCCTCAGTCTGGGCTGCTTAAAATTGTGTTTGATTGCAGTGATTTGGGTATAATGCATCAAGACTTCGGGGTATATTATTATCTAATAAAAAAACAGATTATATTGGAATTCCAAATTTATTGGTAGGAATTTTTTTGGGTGATAAACATCTCTGCATCTAAAGTTCATTATTTACATCCTACCCCGAAGTAATTCCAATAAATTTGATTAGTTTTTTTTGGTTTCTTATATTTTTTTTAAGATTTATTTGGTTGTGTATTAAAATAAAAAATTTAATTTGGTCTCTTATGCTACTAATGAATCACCAATTTGGTCCTTTTCGTCATGTTTTCAACCTTGTTGTGTCATTTGAAGTGCCTTTTTGGTTAATTGGTTGATTTGAAATCTTGTTATCTCTGCCCACTTCCTCATTCTCTTTACTACATTTTCCCTCATTTTGGCAAAAAATACTGGAAACTAGACCCTTAAGTATAAGAATCATCATTTTTATTATTGTTATTTGCAATTTTCAGTTCATGGAGAGAACAAAAACCCTAAAATTTTATGAAAAAAAAAAACCATAAATTTTTAAAACCAATTTCAGAAACCCTTCTAAAGTATGCTTGAAGTCTATGTAATGTCACATTTGTTGTTGTATACGAATTTCGTTTGCCGTGTATGGAGCATTACATGGCGTTAATTTGGGTGTTTGATTGAAGGAATCAAAGTGGTAAAATAGTAGCAATGTAAGAGACTAAATTAAAACTTTTAGATATGAGGATCAAAATAATGTGATAAAAAAAATCTAATTAAGCACGAACACAGGGGCGGAGGTAGGTTATAGACTATCAGACACGTTTTTGAAATAACACAAGTACCAATGTCAATGTTATGTGTGCGAGAGAAGAATGACACTTAATTAGTATTTCTCTTTTTGCCATAGAGATGCATAATAATACTTTTGGCTAGGACTGTCAATGGAGCGGGGGAGAGCTTTCGTTTGTTCCACTAGAATTGTTTCCTCTAATTAGTCATACACGTACCACTAGAAATTTAATATCTTTCTCTTTGTAATTATGATGATATTAAATACACCAATACTTATAAAATAAAATGACACTTAAACTTCAAAGCTTACTGCTCCTTGATATCCGTTATATATTAAGATTTGGATTTATTTCTACTATATACAACAGTGTGAAAACTGCATGATTTCTAACACAATTCGATCATATACATTAACATCTTGCATGTCTAAGCTATATCACTTTTGTGCTATTTTCAGCGCTATATTGTGTATTAACTCTTAAATAGTGCTCGATCCTTATCGTTTCAAAGACAGAAAACAGTGGTTCACTATATTATAAAATTTTATGACATCATACACAAAAATTCTTATATAAATAAACATTTTCAAAATGAGTACAAAAAATAAAAATTATTTCAACATTCGTTATTAAATAGTCTATAACAATGGCAACAAAAACTAAAAACTCGTCAATACTTGATCAAAACCGTTTACCAGCCACCACCAATGTAATTACAACCTCCTCACTCACAACGAATCAAATTACTCCACGTGTAAAATTTTCCCGCCAAGATCAAAACGAAACCATATCCATTGTAATAATAACAGAAACAAACTTCAAGTTCAGATCAACAATGGCGTCCCTCACCGGCACCATCACCACACTGTTAACATTCTCTCTCCTCCTTTCTTTCTCATCCTCCCACCCTTCCTCAACCATCCTCGACGCCGCCGAAATACTCTCCACCTCTGGTTTCGAAGCCATGGCTCTCAACCTCGAACTCGCTTCCCAAACTCTCCTTGCTCGCCGCCAATCTCGTTCCCTAACCGTTTTCTCTCCAACTAACTTCGCCTTCAACCAAATCCCTCAACTACCTCTCTCTCTCCTCCGTTACCATCTCCTCCCTCACGCTTTCTCACTTCATAGCCTCCGATCTCTCCCTTTCGGCGCCAACATCGCCACTCTCCTCCCCGGTCACTCCCTCACAGTCACAACAAACTCTAACCGTAAACTCTCCATCAACAACGTTACCGTTAATCCTACTCCTTTACTCGACGACGGTTATCTCGTTATTTTCCAAACCGAAAGCTTCTTCGATCCTTATTTTCAACTACCTCGTCCTTCCTCCGGTGCTTGTTTTAGAAGCAGCGGCGGAGGAGGTGGCGGCGGCGGGAAACGGCTAATCTCCGATGCATCGACGTTTTCTTTCAAGGAAGCTAGTTCTGCTTTGAGATCGAAAGGCTGTTCTGTTATGGCGTCGTTTCTCGAAATGCAGTTTCTAGGTCTTAAAGAACGTCCTGATCAGGTGACGGTGTTTGCGCCGATCGATGAATCTTTGATGAGCCAAATCGGAAACGTGACCGATCATTCTGTTATTCTTCGCCGGCACCTTGTTCCTTGTAAGATCATGTGGAATGATTTGGTTAATTTGCAAGAAGGAACGTTGATTTGGACTTATCAGAGAGGATTCATGGTGAATGTTACTAAATCTAGCTCTAACAGTGACTTGTTTTTGCTTAACAATGGAGTTCCGGTCGTTTTTCCTGATTTGTATAGCAGTGATTGGCTTGTCGTTCATGGACTCGGAGATATTCTTTTGGATGCTAAGGGAATAGAAGTTTCGGTTCAGGAAGATGCAGAATCTTCTTCATTGGAGTTTAATCACCATCACCATCACCTTCATCATGGTGATCATCATCATTATGGTGCGCACAACCCAGCAGAACATTCTCACTTTTCTGTTTTTCATTAGGTCATTAATTCATTAATCATTACCATATTTGTTCTTGACATTTTCATTTTAGATTGTGAATTTAGTTGGTTCATCTTATTTCACACTCGCATGTAGGATGATATGGTAAATCGATTAGAAATAGAATATTCTGCTGTTAACCAATTAGTAAGCTGTGGCGTTCTGTGCATGTGCACTATTATTGCTGCTTTCAATTTGTTATAAGAATAGATAGATCACCTCAAAAGATTTTAACCATTTATGAGTTCAATTGGATACTCATTCATTTAATTATCAATGATTAATATTATTTATTTTATTCTCTAAAATAAATTTTTTACTTTAAAAAAAGTCAAATTCTATGAAGATATAAATTTACTTGCATAGTCTAAACCTCATTTTTATTAGTTTACTTAAAAAGCCTCAGTTTTATTTTTTAGGTCAGAGTAGGACTAGTCGCTTGATACCAAAATTTTCAACTGCTTCACAATTTGTGTTGATATTGCGAGAAATTAAATGTGATTGATGCATCCCTATATTATAGAGACCTTCACACAAATAATTTTCACACAAAGTGTAGTTATCTCACAGGCCACAACTCACAAAAGAATGTATCTGTTCTTACCACCAATGATGGGAGAAGAAAGAGGGATTAAATAAAGAACGATGTCGAGAAATGGTGGCTTTGGTTGTGTAATAAATCACAAAAAACGAACTATTCTTCACAAGAATGCCCTTTCTACTAACCAGCTTATTGTAAGAAACAATATCACAAGAGTTAATACTAATCAGCTTATTGTAAGAAACAATATCACAAAGAGTTAATACTTATAATGATGATGACTCCAAGTCTTAACTAGAATTGTAAATTAGATTTTACATGTGTTAAAGATCCATCTGTTCAACAGACATCTCAAAATTGCGGACATATAGTTTAAAGGAAAACTTACCTACAGATAATAATATAGTATATGATGAATATGACTACACAGGGTTCATTTAGCTTGTACCTTTACATCTTTTGGTTCATGTTGGACCACAAAATTTTGCCTTTGAATTTTTCACATCCTAATAGTTATACCATACACCCTACACATGCAATCCCTCTCGGCGGTGTGACCTTCCACATCACCTATCACTACCAAAACTTCATCTAAATTCATTTTCTTCACTTTTCTCCACCATCCCTCTCGATCTATATTCAGAAAAATTTAATTTCTTATAAAGAATAATCAATAAAATTAAAAATCTCTACCAATCTTTTATATTAAACTCTAGATGACCTTTCATAAGCGATTTCAGTAACATCAGATTCAAATTATCACAAAAATATAAAATCTAATAACATCATATAGTTGTTAACATTAAGATTTGCAATTTCAATAACCCTCTTTTGTCCTAACTTAAAGATAGGGTCTATTCAATTTCTTTCATAAAAAATGACATTTTGTTCCTTCTTTGTTCTCAATGCTATAGACATGAGTTTTTATCTCTATTGATCTTGGAACAAAAACAAAATATATACAAACAAAAATAAGATTTGAAGAATGTCTTGATGATGTTGCAGATCGAAGATTCCAAAACTAGGAGAGAGATATAAAGTAATTGAGTATAATGAGATAAAGTTGACTAAATATATTTTTTTTAAAGTTCAAAGGGTTATATTTGACGTAAACTAACCTATGATAAATTTGATAAATAATCTAATCTAATGGTTGAAACAAAAGTGGCCTATGTTGGACCAATCTTTTTGTAGGTCCATTTATACAGAACCGACTACATAATAGACTTTTCCCTCAACATTTGAGTTTCACTTCCTTCATACAACTTGCACAATATTTTTTACTATTAGATAGAAGTTGCATATCCGTAAAGATGCAGGACACTAATATTAGCTGAGACGCCAAAGGAATATTAAGAAAGAGATCCAAAATTTAATCCTAGCAGCTAACAAATTCTCTCTTATCCCGACAAATTAACCACTAACATTTTCCTATAAAAATAAAAGATACCAACATTTTCCTATCAAAAAAAAGAGAGACGTTGTATTTCTTATACATAATTTCTAGTAGTATATTGATAAATATTTGTTATTGGCTTAACCGATTGAGATATTTCGAGTTCAAATTATACCGCCAGTAAAACAGCCATAAAAACAAACATTTTAATTAGTAGAACCAATTCAGACTTAAGAATGAACGGAAAATGTGATTATAAGGTAAATGTGAATTGTCCATTACTTCAACTTACCACATTACTTAAAAATAGATAAGGCATTAGAAAGAAAAAAGTTTGAAGGAAAAAAGAAAACAAAAACAAAGACAGGCACAGATCTTCTGGCTTCGGTTGGATAATTAAGAGGGCACAAGAGTTACAAAGCGGCCAAAGTACACATTGTCCGGTCCAAATCCATTGCAAGAAAAGCTTAAAAATGCCCTCTTTGCTGAGTACCTTAGATATCTCACTACCGAAATAAGGGCCAGAGATCCATAGAAATATTATCAATGCTGCAAAAATATAATAATATCAAATTCTGGGGGTAGAAATTAATTGATGTTTTGAAACAGTTACTTCAGAAAAACTGTATATACCCTTCTTTTTCACTTGCAATAATTCATTGTTCTATGTCGTTAAGAATTTACTACTATAGGTCTATAACTAATTACTTTGCACACATACTTCCTCAAAACAAAACAAACATTGTAAATATAGCCAAAACTTATCTTTACTCATACCTCAGGCTCAGTAGGCTTGGCTTCTTCAGCTTTTATGTTGTCCTCACCTGCAAGAGAGCATTAACATTTAGAGCCTCTTTATTAGGAGTATTAAAAGGCTATTTCTACCATGCACAAACCGATTAAATTGTGCACACTACACAACAACTTTTTCACCTTTGGATGATAAAAGCTCACTAGATCTACCATAGATCTACTACCTAAGATTATGTCCTCATTCAACCCCAAGAAAGCAAACGTCATGCCACCTAGACAGTCACCAACGCACCAGCATGGATGGAGAGGCCACACACAGTGGTGATGGTGTTTGAGCTCCTCTTTCCTTTATTTTTTTATGTTTCTTCTTCTTTCTCACCCTATCCAACCCAGTAACAGTAACAAAAGGGGTGTTTTTGATGATGTGAGTTTAAGTTCGTTCAAAATAAAGGAAATGTGAATTTGACTTTATTATTTATCATGAACCATCTTCACACTGCTCAACGCCTAAAGCTTCATTCTTCATCTTGTTTCACTACACTCAGATTCTTCAAACACAAACACTAGCTAAATATGTTTCTTTGCTTTCTTGCATCGCGAGCTTGTTTTAGCAAATATTTGCACGGCGGAAAAACACGAGTGGGGAATCGTTGCCATGGATGTTGACATATGAGGTTAGGTCATGGGGGGTATACAGCGAGGTAATGGTGGTTTCTGTGGGGATTTGGGTGGAGAGGGAAAGATTTGGTGTGGATGGTCCAACATCAGATTTGGTGTGGATGGTTCAACATCAGACTTAGTGGGTCTAGTTAATCTAACGGTGGAAAAAGATGGTGCATGGTGCAACACTTATGTTACTTGTGCACCATAGAACTAGCCGTATTAAAAAGAGCTTAATTATGCAGTTAACTAGGAGTAATTCACTTGAAGAACCCACTCTAGAAGCAATATGATTTTGGTCTTTAGAATAATTTATCCAAGGGCAGTTTCTTACTTTCTAATCGTCCTAATTTAAATTTCTGACAAGGTTGGGGGCAAGGGAGACAAATTGTGTGGATGATAACTATTGCAGTGATTAGGGATGGATCAACTTGTGGACAATGGGGAGCATTTGTCCCCACTAGGATTTGGAATGCCAACCAATGCAACAATTTCTACCTATAATTTTGAATAATAAATGAGTGTTGTCTCCACAACTTAATTTCTGGTTACGTCACCAGACCAGGTGATATTATACAAATTGTACACCATATGGTTTGATATTCACTGATTAACTCTGGTAAAACTCATGCATGTTATATCAAGTATAAGTCATTAACCCCTACCTCCATCCTCCGGCAAATCAGAGGTCCAGAGAGTCAGGTTGTCTCTCAACAACTGCATGATCAAAGTGCTGTCCTTGTACGACTCTTCGCTCAAGGTATCCAACTCAGCGATCGCCTCATCAAAAGCTTGTTTGGCCAAATGACATGCCCTGTAAATTTTATTAATGACATTTAGACAAGAGCTAGAAACAAAAGCTACAGAACCAAACAGAGTATGACCGAGCCGATTACTTACCTTTCAGGAGAGTTCATAATCTCATAATAAAAGACAGAGAAGTTGAGTGCGAGTCCAAGACGAATTGGATGTGTTGATGGAAGATCAGTGTTTGCAGTGGCTGAAGCAGCCTAATAATAATCAAAATAATTGCAAAAAATAAGTGACTGCACAGTATACAGATAAACATCAGAAATAATTTATTAATAAAGCAGTTCAGTGCCGAAATACAAGAGATCGAACACACCTCATATCCTTTCAGCGACTGCTCAGCAGCCTCTTTCCTATCTTGGTCAGTCTTGAACTCTGCAAGATACCGGAAATAATCACCTTTCCTGCATCAAAAGAAGCATAAGAAAATCAGGGATAGAGAACCAAATCATGTGTGAGCCAGTAAGAGATATCATGTGACATAAGGATGTGCAGAATATATCAAAGACTATGAGAATAGTTTTTACTATCTTGATAAATCAGGAAAATGGTACTCATCCATCATGTGGATGAAAAATATGCAAATCACAAAACAAACAAAAAACAGTAAAATATCATATTTATAGCAGTCATACAAATTCTATGCTGTCAGATCTCTGATGATATCTTTTTATCCAAAA
Source organism: Cicer judaicum (assembly GCA_037974835.1). NCBI lineage: Eukaryota > Viridiplantae > Streptophyta > Magnoliopsida > Fabales > Fabaceae > Cicer > Cicer judaicum. Next base: position 2,291,611 of record JBBPBS010000858.1, read on the forward strand.
AAAGACTAATATATCTACTTAAAGGAAGAAAGTATTCCACAAAAGAGATTGAAATTTCAATCATTCAATCAAGTAGGGCAGAGAAGCAGTGTAGCAACATGACTCACATCTTATGATAGAAAACATTAGCTTCTGCCGATGTGGAAGAAGGAACCAGATGCTGGTCTATAATAGTCAGAATATCACTGCAGATTTTGGAGAGTTCCTCCTCAACCTTTTGGCAGTAACTCTTGATCAGTTTAACATTGTGTTCATTACCCTTAGACTCTTCCTTCTGCTCAATTGATGACATAATACGCCATGAGGCTCTTCGTGCACCAATGACGTTTTTATATCCAACTGAGAGGAGGTTCCTCTCTTCCACAGTTAGTTCAACATCAAGTTTTGCCACTTTCTTCATACATTCCACCATTTCTGCACAATGAATACAAATTTTCAGAAGGGCCAACAATATTGTTTGAAAACTATAAATAGTTTCCAACATGGAATCACTGGCAGGAGCTGAATAAAATAAAACATTTAACAAATTAATGTCCCCCTGATCAAGCAAAAATTTGAGACTCAAAAGGTAAATGAAAGAAATAAAATTATGAGTTTATTAATTTGAGGTAGACTGAACAATTTGGGTCTGTGAAAGCACTTTGTTAAGTCATTTCTGTTTTCAAGCATAATTCCGATCATAGTTTTTGTTGAATTAAGCTTCTTAAAATAGAGCAATTCACTTTAAAAAGTAAAGTAAGTAATCTCAATGTCAAAGAAAAAATCAAAAGTAAATGTTCATACACATCCATAATTTGTTATGCATGTGCACGTAAAACAATGATTTTCTTACCAACAGTTGAGATTACTTATTTTACATAACTTCTCAATTAAGAAGAGCCATTTTGTTTTCCTATCTAAGCATCAAATCTAACTAGTAACAAAAAAATCCAGCGCAATGACACAGAAATAAACCATTACAAGTTTCATCAATCATCAGCAAAAAAACACTCACCCAAAATCAGAAAAATGGTAATTACAGAAAAAACTATCCAATCTACAAACTGACCTATCCATAAACAATAGTAAATACCCAAATCTAAAAATCAAATATTTGACATCTCAATACACATTTCCAACTAATCCAAAAAAGTAACAATCCAACAGAAGAAGAAACAGATCCAGAACAATGTCAGCATAAAAACACAAACCTAATTAAAAAAGAACAAAAACTAACGAGTCAGGTAAAATAAAATAAAAAGAAGAACCTTCATATCTTTCAGCTTGTTCAGAAAGCTTGGCCAAGTAAACCTCGGTTTCTCTCTCTTTCTCAGCGGACATTGTTGTGTTTCAGAGAGAGATCACAAAAGTAAGAGAAAAACTCAAAAGGGGGCAAAGAAGAAGAAATGTGATGATGCGAGAGAGAAGGAAGAGAAGGGTGAAATGGTTATATAGTGGTTGAATATCGAGCTTGTTGCAGGGGTCAAAGGAAGACTGAAATCTGAACCGTTGGATCTGATTGTTTGAAAGAGGGAGCGCGCAAATCGTGATGGGTAGCAACAGCGAGTGGGAGAGACAACTTTGCTTATCTGTAACTCTGCAATACGAGGGTCTGTTTTTTTTTTTTTTTTTTTTTTTTTTTTTTTTTTTT
>JBBPBS010000858.1:2293435-2309215 GCA_037974835.1 Cicer judaicum
CCTTTTTCATATATATATATATATATATATATATATATATATATTTATATTGAGAAAAATACTCCTTATGTCTCTTATTACATAAACTACGACAAAAATCACGGCTATTTAAAAAGTTCGTTTGAGTAATAAATTTTTCAAAAAATAAGCGTTATTTTTACATATTTAATTTTATAGTTATTGCTATCACAATAGAGAAAAATTATTTATGTTATTTAATGATTAATTTAATATAAACATACTTCATTCAATCACTATTATAAATATAAAAAGAAACAACTTTATGGTAATAAAAAATAGTAAAGTGTAATTAATTTTTTAAATTTTATATAAAATATAAGTTAAATTTATTAAATTGTCTTTTTTAAATATCAAACAATTAACTACCAATATTAAATATTTTGAATTAAATAAATAGGATATTAGAAATAATATTATTAGATGATTAAAAATAATTAGCTTTTGATTATAATAATGACCAAAATTTAAGATATATTTTTTTTTATAATAGTGACTAGATGGAGTATTTATAAAAAAATCATTAATATTTGTTCAATTTTGCAAATGTTCTTATATTAAAAGATAAATAAAAAGTAAAAAAGAGTTTTATAACTAGAGATAAAAAAAGTTGGCCGTAAATTTAATGTGTCACGTCTATGATGAATGATATTAAAATATGTTTTATATATAAATGTATTCAATTTTACTTTTTTATTTTTGTAATATAAATTAGTAGTATTAGTAAGATATGTATTTGAAAATAATAATAAAAGCATACAGTAACTTGAAAGGGTACTTGTACAGAAATGAATTAATATTGATTCTATGGGGATAAGGTAGTTTGATGGTTTGGGAGATGAATGGGTTCAAGTAAAAAGATGGTCATGATGGTCATGAGTTTAAATATATCTCTAACAAAAACTAACAATTAACTATTAACATCTATAATTTCAAACAAAAAGTACGAAGGCAGTGATAGTTGCCTGTTCCAAACTTTAATTTTAGGTTTTATTTTTTTTTTCTTCAATAGAGAGGGGCGATTAAAGACTATTTGTTGGTTTATAATCGCCCATTAAATTATTTTTTTCTTTCATTTTATCTATATAAGTGACTTTTACATAAATTTAATTTTTCTTTCGTATTTTTGTTGTGATTTTATCGTTTGAGTACGACGCTTTTGGATTTTTCTGTCTTTGACTAATATTTTTTTCCGTGTTGATGCAGTATTCATTCTGGTTCAGATTGATAAAGTAACTTTAATATGTTACATGTTTCAATCAATGAAATGAGAAGAAGACTGAAAGAAGAACAATGAATTATATAAATGAAAGTTCTTAGAAGAAGAAGAAGAATATGATATGAAATCATAGAAGATTAACAAGAATTGATTTTAAAAAAGCGAACAAATTAGTCATTCTCTTACGTGGCAATGAGTTGGATAATAGTTGGGTCAGGTCACACAAGAACTATGTTGTTCGATGTCTTTTAATTTCACAGTGTTATATGCCTATTTCCAAAATTCAAGAGAGTAAATATTTGACTCTTACAATTTCAAGAGACAATTTAGTGATTTACTCAAGAAAGAAGGGGTGAGATTTTTTATAAGAGATAACACCGTGACTAAGATAAATGTGTTTGATAATTGAATAAACGTTAGACAATTAATTGTTGGAAAATCTATACTATATTAGTGGATAGCTATAGTGGTGGATAAAGGTTATAGTTAGGTTATGTATCAATACTAGTTATGCAAAATTATTACACACACATCAACTAATACAACTCTATGTTTTATTTGTAATATGTCTTTATTATTTTATAATGTTTTTTTTAGTTTAATTAGTTTTGTTTATTTCGTTTAATGATTTTTAGATTAGTTAAAGAACTTACTGTTGAGTGAAAAGTTGATTCCTTGCATGCAATCGACTAATAAAAAGGGAATCATTGTTGATAGAAATATTAGTCAATCCCTCGATTGAATTCAATTCACATGAACAAAATTAGTTTGCTCAATGGGACTAGAGAAAGCAAACACGCCAAAAAAGTTATATTCTCCCTATCATTACAATATTTTCGATGTATGCACTTGTATTATGGTAGAAGTCTCAACATGGAGCATGTCTTAACTTCTATGAAGATCTGTTCATACAAAACTATAATGAAGGTGTCAAGATATCAAACACAACAACAACACGATATGAATCTTTATGTGACCACAAATGGTCCTACTAATGTGTAACGAATTGTGGTTATCACCAACCACCTCATTTATATGACATAAGCTGTTATTTTTAGTTTCGAAAAACTTTTAAAAATTATTTTATGCCACCGAAAATATTATTGGATTGTGTCACGAACCAGGTTGATCTCTTTAAGAAGTCTACCAACACTACTGAAATTATACAAGACAAACAATCAACCACGAAGTCCTCAAGATAAAACAACTCAGATACACTGTATTGGAGTTCTACTACACTGTAGAAAACCGTTCTAGAATTACACCCTCAATATGGCAGTCGAATGACTGCCACTCATAATATGATAGTAAGATCACTCAAAAGATAGGAGAAGAAGTGAGAAAGAAAGGGGAAGAAGCATAGAAAAGTCTCAAATACAAATAGCTTTTGGTGTGTTTTTCTAATGAGAGATAAAAACCCAAGCATTCATTTAATATTAAATAAATAATTAATTTATTAATTTTTCATATACTAAAAAATAATACACCACTTAGTCTGGGTCTACCCGAGCCAGTCGGCTGCCCAGCGACAACACTCGCGTGTGTGGTGGTCCATTTTGCATGTGTTTTCCCCCTTGGAGCATACCTCAAGTTCCATACCTCCACCTTATAAACACTATTAGTTTGTGTTATCCCTCATATATGGGACTTCCTTATTTTTCAATTCACACCAACACTAGGTCTCATTAATGTCATCATTATTTTCAACAATTTTCTATTAATATCATCATCATTTCTGACAATTCCCCACTTGAATTTAAAAAAAAAAGTTTCTGAAATAGTGTCAAATGCTTCTATAAGATTGTGCATAAAGAGAGGTGTCTCCTGACTTGAATCTTTGCATAACAAGTAAGATTCAAATTCAACAAGAGTGGATCGTAGTCTTGAACTCTATCTATGACATCAAACCCACACACAACCTTTTTATAGGGTGTATTATCAAAAACCCGTGCATTTATGGTCCTGCATGTGTATCCTAGTATAGTGAACGCTCTAGGAATTCTGCCTCAAAATTCTATAGGAACGGCCCCACTTCCAGATTCACATAGTTGAGTCTATCAAGAGTACTTCGGTAACTAGGTACTCCACTCCATATAGAGTATAGATTTCATTAAGAGTTTCTATTATCTCATCTTTTTATCGCTTCAGGAATCATGCTTCTCTCATATATAATACATCATGTTCATCTCATATCACTATGACTTGTTATTATCCATTGAATCAAATTATTGGAATCTCCAATATTTTAGGTTGGGTTACCATCATAAGTGACTCATTGATCTATAGGAAATATTCTCATCCTTTTGGATGTATTTAGGACTTGCTATCTAGCTAATCCTTTCACCAAAGGATATGCTAAATTCTCATCAATGTGTAAATGATCCACTATAACAGCTCAATTAGAAAGTAGTTCTCTAATTGTGTTATGCTTACGACGTATTTTTCGTCTCTTACCGTTGTAATAATGATTCTCAATCTTTGCAATAGCTGTGGTATTATCGTAGTGGATCAACATAGCTAACAAAGGTTTTCCCCATAAAGGGATCTCAACTAGTAAACATCTCAATCAACTTGCTTCATCACTAGCAATAACTAGTGTTATCATTTCATACTCCATAGTGGATTGAGCTAATATCATCTATTTCTTCGATTTCCAAGACACAACACCACCGACTATATTGAAAATATAGCCATTGGTTGCTTTGGAGTCATCTGATAAGGTGTTCCAATCAGCATCACTGTAGTCTTTAAGGACAATAAAAAATCTTTGATAATGTAATCCAAAACTCATGTTCCTTTTTAGTTATCTCATGACTCTTTTGATAGCATATCAATGCTCCATACTAGGTCTACTAGTCAACTTGCACAACATTCCCACAACGTAGGCAATGTCGGGTCTAGTATAATCAGTTACATACTTAAGGCTGCCAGTGATGCTCGCATATTCAGTTTGTCTAACACCTTCACCAGTGTTCTTGAAAAATACTAAATGCCAGATCTTGTTAGACTCTAGAGAATTCATTTCATCGTTTATAGCTTATTGCCATAAATCTTCATTTAATAATGACAAGGCTTCTTTAAGATTTGCATGATCCTCTTATAAATTATAGGTCGTATATTCAGGTCCATAATCTTTAGCAACTTTTATTCTGTTACTTCTTTGAGTTTCTGTTTAGCCTTGTTTTTTGCTTTCAGTGCTTCTTGTCATAAGAACATGAATTGGTTTGTTGCCTCCACTATTTCTCGATTTGAAAGAGAATTTATTTTTATAGAGGTCAACATCGTTGGATTATATTATTACTTTCGTGTTAAGGTCATTAAACCTATACTCTTTTACTGTTTACTACATACCCAATGTATACACATTCATAGACTCTACTAGCGAGTTTAATTCGTCTGGGATCAGGGATTCTAACATAAGCTAGACAACCTCATGTTTGAACATGACATATTTGGTTGTCTTTTCTACATTATCTCATAAGGAGATGTTTTGTTTTTAGATTTAGGAACTTTATTCAAAATATAGAAATGATTCAAAATGATTTCTCCCACCAACGAGACGCAACACCAGAGTTTATCATAATAGAAATAACTAGTTCAATAAGAATTCTATTTTTTCTCTCCAGCTTTTCCATTCATTTCAAGTGAATATGGTGCAGTAGTTTCATGTATAATCCTTGTGGTTTATAAAACACATTAAATAAACTAGAATCATACTATGTTCCTTTTTTCACTACAAAACCTTTTAATATTTTTATAGAATTGATTTTCAGTTGCAAAGATCTTAAACATGTCGAGCGTTTCATTTTTATTTTTCATAAGATATACAAAAGTATAGTCAGAGCAATCGTTAATAAAATGAATAAAATGATATTTTCCATTTATGGTTAACGTTTCATCAAATTCACATATATCAAGGTGTATTAAATCTAAAGGCTCAGATTCTCTAACTAATGATTTATGTGAACTCTTAGTTATTTTAGCTTGACTACAAAAACCACATTTTTCAAAGTCCTTTAAGGATCACTTTGGAATTAAGCCTAAGTTACTTAAATTTGAAATCACACGTTTGTTCATATGACAGATCTAGCATGCAAAATATTAAAATCAAACAACATGTAAGCAGAGGGAAACATTTTATTGTTTTCAACATTCAATTTAAACATGCCATCAGAAGCGTACCATTTCCCAACAAAAATACCATTTGTAGAAATAGTGTACAAATATGCCCCTATAGACTGAGTAAATCATGCCTCATTGAGAAGAACCCAAAAACCAGATTCTTTCTTCTTTCTAGAGTGTGCATGACATCCTTCATAATTAAGGTCTTTCTAGAGGTGAATATTAGTCCACATCTCCAATATCAACAACATTAGTAGGGTGGGAATCTCCCAACAACACTTTCTTATCTTCAACAACAATGTATGTTTTAAACATAACACAATCATGACAGACATGGCATGAGGCACCAATGTTTATCCACCGTCCATCTAATCCACCAACAAGGTTGATTTCATTTACCATATCAATGAATTGTTCTTTCATCTTTTTTATTTTGCTTACGAGATTTTTCCTCAATTATAAGGCGGGTTATCAGACTTTCAAGAGAAAATTCTTTTGTTTTATGCTTGAGATAATTTATAAAATCTTTCTAAGCAGGGGGCAATTTGTCAATTATAACAGCAATTTGAAACTGTTTATCGAGGGACATACCTTCAGAGATGATCTCGTGAGCAATTTTGTGGATTTCATGAGATTGAGCTTTCACTAATGTGTCATTTGTCATCTGATATTTGAGGTAGCGGCTAACTACATACTTTTTGGCTCCAACTTCGTCAATATCATATTTCTACTTTAGAGCATCCCAAACCTGTTTAGCCTTATTGTTTTCAGAATTGTAGTAATCATACAAATCATCAGCAAGTCCCTTCATAATATGATTCTTACATAAGTAATCGTTATGTTCCCATTGGGTTAATTTGATAGTTTTCTTATCATTTTCTATTGGATCACCTATTTCTAGAACAACATGAATGTCATCCTTCAGAATGTTGACAATCTTTTTCGTGGTTAGAAAAAATAACATCTTTTGTTGCCATATTTTGATATGACATCCCTAAAATCGAAATGGTTTGTTGTAGTCAGAATCAGAAGAATCTGTCCTAGTAATTTCGCCGACAGACATGGCATTATGAAATGTCTTAAAATTATTATTTTTTAGTTTTGAAAAACTTTTAAAAACCAATTTATGCAATTGAAAATATTATTAGGTTGAGTCGCAAACTAGGTTGCTCTCTTTAAGACGTTTCGTTGCATTGTCTAAATGTGCAAGGCAGACTATCAACAACGAAGTCCCTAGGATAAAACAACCATATACAATGTATCGGAGTTCTATTGCACCGTAGAAAATTGTTGTAGAATTATATCATAAATATGAGTGTCGAATGACTTACCACTCGTAATATGGTACTAAGACTACTCGAAATAAAGATAAGAAGTGAGAAAGAAAAGGGAGAAACAGATTCACAGAAAATGCGCTCCAATCTTCCCTGTGTTTCTTACTACAAAAAAGTGCGCTCCAAACTTTATTAAGTTTTTGGCCAGGAAAAAATCAAATACACGAGTCCAAAGACTAGGGTTTGACAATGCAATAAACAGAAGCACAAATTCAAAAAGAAAGACTAGATCAGATGTTGAATGTTGACTCGACGACACAACGCACACACATGTGGTGGTAAACTTTGCATGTGTTCTTCCTCATTCACAAAATTGGGGTACCCCTTGGGCACACCCCAAGATCCATATCTCCATCTTATAAACACTACTAGTGTGTGATATCCCTCCTATGTGGACTTTCTTATTTCTCAATTCACGCAAGCACTAGCTCTCATTAATGTCATCATTATTTCCATCAATATTCTATTTATATCATCATCATTTGCAACATAAACTTGACATCAATAGTTGTGATTTCCCACGCGCGTGCAAACAAACATTATTCATGCAACTCTTCGAGATCATTAGTATCTAGATGTTGGTGTAAGGGGTTTGTTTATCCCACGACAAAAATAAAATAAAATAATAAGTTAGCAGTCATAAAATATAAATATCAATTATTTTTGTAATAAAAAATTTAAAGAAATTGATTTTTCTGAATAATTCGCAAACATGTATCAAATCATGAAATGTACCTAAAAAATTAAAATAACAACTCACCTAGAACACATAATTAAATCAAAATAAAAAGGTTTAAATATATTTTTTTATCCTTGAAATTATAACTTTATTTTATTTTATTTTGATCATCGTAAGTTTTTTTGATTGGTTAACAACCCTGTAAATATGGTTTCATTTTAAAATAATTATTTTATCCAATTTCTATTACAAAAATTGTAATACCATTAAAACATAACCATTTTTTAACAAAAAATAACCCAATTATAATTAAATTATAACATTTTTTAACCTAAAATTAATCTCAAATGTTTCATTCTTATTTCCTAAAAAAATATAAATCGTGTATTCTTCTTCATGGTTTCAATCCTCTTCCTCATAATAATTTTCATCATTGGCACCAACATCTTCATAAAATTCATAAAATAATTTTCTGAATAATTGACTCTGAATCAGAGTTTTTCTTCTTGGTGTGGAGATTAAGGGATTTTAAGGAAGTATATGACAAAGTCCAAAAGTGGGAGTATAATTTGGTTGTAGATGGAGGACGGACAAAAAAGAATTCTTAGACCTAATAATGGTAAAGGGTGATGAAGGATTTCATGATGGCGACGAGGTTGAACCTTTAATCAAAATTATTATGCCTTTCTAGACTTTTTTTTATTTTATGAATTGCGACACAACGTGATGAATTATACAATGAGAAGATGATCGAAACGATGAAGAAGAAAATGAAATTTAGACAATTTAAGAATAATATTCAAAACAAAAATCAACAACGATTTAGGAAATCATGAGGATAAAGTATTCAAGATTAAATTTTAATTACATATGACATCAAATTTATATTTTCATGGATGCTCATAGTCGAGACTCAATAACTTCAACATCTCATATATGGAATACATATGCACATGGCTGAATATCTCAAAATTATCACTTTCATTTTAATAATCATGAAACTCAATTTAGCTACATGTCATTGATAAAAATTAAAACGTATATCACCAAGAACAGATGAAAATAGAAATTTTATTTTCTTTAATATATATTTTTTTCTCTTTACTACTCTTTCAATAATCAACTTATATACTAATGCATTTCAATAGTCAACTTTGTCATATTGTCATTATTAAAAATATAATAAATTTCATCTACTTATTTAAGATATATATGTTGTTCATAAAAGTGAAAGTTTTATAATTACAATATTCAAAATGTCAAAACTTTCAACAAAATACATCATAACAAACATATTAATAATGATATTGTAATAAAAATTTGAACTTCATAATTAAGTAAGCTAAGACACATAAGAATCACAATTTAATGTTAAACTTTTTCACAACAAGTATATTTATCATGTTAGAATAAAAAAAAAATTATATTTAAGTTCATCAAGAAGAATATATTACTCAAAAATCAAAATATTATGGTTAAATTCCTTAAAACAAATGCAAAATCAACCTTTTTTTTTAAGATATAAAGATATCATATTAATATCTTACAAACCACTAATTTAATATTTAGCATAACTTTACATGGTAAAAACTTGTATCTTGGGTGCTTTACTTCCTAGCAACACGTTCTAAGATCCACAAATCAAGAATAAGACAAATATCCAAACTTTACTTGAAATGATATTATAAGAAGATTGAAAATTGGAATTTAACTTGGCAATGATGATGATGATAATGATGGCGTCACAAAAAAAAAAGGAAGGAGAATAGTTTTTTTTTTTTTTTTTTGATGAAAAATTTGGGAACTTAGGAGAAAACAAAAAATAGGCGTGGGAAAAGATAGGAAGGTACCGATGTGTAGATCACCCTTTTAATTTTTTTGCTAATAGCTATAAAATAAAAAAATATATAGTATTCTTATTATAGAGAATTAAAATAAAATCATAATTTTGATTTAAGAGTGATATGTAACAAAGGAGAAAAACATTTTTTTCCTCTCTTAATTGCACAAAAAAGATAAAGATAAAATTCATAATTAAATTTGTAACATTTTATTTCAAAAATGAATTTAGTAAGGAGAAGAGAGAAATGAATGCATAATCTCCTCTCTTAATTGTCATAAAATCCTATACGAAGGAGAGTAAAACGAACAAGTCAAGGTTAATTTTTTTATAATAAAGATGGATGTAACAAAAATATTTTTCAAGCAAGAACACTCATACCATGATGGTTGAGTCTCACTAATGGTACTATCCTAGGCTGAATACTTGTTTGGTCCAAAATAAAATTAACAAACAATATAACTTCTAATATTTTAATTTAATTCAATTAATATTTTCATCAATTAAAATAAATCAAACAAGACAAAAATATCACTTCAAGTCATGTCATACGCAACAAAATAAAATCAATATATCTAACACGTCAACTTCATTATTATTAAAGTTAATATGATAAACAAAATACACAATAGTCTATTTAGAAAATAATCATGTCATAAATGGTCTTCACGTAATTGCCACACAAAAACAATTAAATAAAAATAAATATTATAATTATTTAGGTAAAACACAATGTGATAAAATTTAATATAAATTATTTTTAAATGTCATAAAATGCTTGAAAACTTTGTATTATTTCTAAGTGCTGAAAAACCTCATATATATTTTGAGAATATACCTTATAAACATTCTCTTGTGAGATTGATTTAGAAATTAACCTTAAATACTATTTGTAACTTGGCCCAGTAGTGATTTTTATCCTCAACAACTTGATTGTACTAAGCTAAAAGGTTGAGAAGACTTGAACACAATCATATTGACTAGTAGATGTTCATTGGATGTGTGATAATTTTGGTGATTAGTGGAATAAATCATTAAGACTGAAGGAATTGGACGTAGCTATTGTATTGATGATGAACCAAAATCATTTGACTTATGTTTCCTCTTTTTATCTCTTTATTTATTTTTGCTTTATCACACTTTTATGTTATCATATGTTTTTTATCAACAAAAATAATAATTAAATTTTAAAAAGACAATTCAAACCCTAATTCTTGTGTTTTTCACTCTTCAAACATTGTCAAACCAATGATACACAATAAGTTGCAAAAAACAAGGGAATTAGAAGTTGGGCGATTAAAAGATATGTCAGCTACTTCAACCATCCAAGAAACATTGGTTTGGAAGGCTAAATTCACTCCAATCAAACAGACTCACATTTATAATTAAGCTCAGTTAAAAGTTATTCAAAAAGAACTTTTTAAAGTTCAAGTGAATATCATTTTGGTAGGGATAAATTAGGACTAGTCGAAACGAAAAAGGACATAGAAATTAATACTTATTATCAATGAGAAGCTCAAGCAATAGGAAGCTAAAAAATAACTTTGTTATTCTGATCTTAGTTACATTGGTCGAAGATGGAGTAGAAAAGAAAGACAACAATGATATTTTTTTTTTAAAAAAAATGAATTTTCAAATTTTTGTTTATTTAGATAAAGAAGAAAAGTGAGAATTATTAGGTTTTTGTGTGTGTAGGACTGAATTGGTCCGTGTGTGTGTAACACCCCGATTTTTAAAGCGAGGGTGTATTTTTTTTTCAAAAGAAATTAAAATGAAACAGAGAAAACAAATAAGGAAATACCTTTGGATAAATATTTAAGTCAATAAAATTGATACGCAGCGGAATAATTCTTTTGAAATATGAATCCAAAGTATTTACACAACAACAAATGATACATGGGACCATTCAAATAAGATGTCATGCTGATAATATTAGTAAAGGTCCAGTTTTCCAATTCAAAATAAACATAATCCAAAAGAAAGACATTTGTTCCCTCTATGTCATCCTAATCTGATCATTCTACCAAAAAACTATACACCCTGAGTGATCTCCACGTGCCCCGTAAGATCCTCCTAACATAGCTCCAATCAAGCATTTCCATCTACATTCCCATCCATAGGGTACGAACCGGTAGGATTGTCCTGGCTTTCATCTGAGGGCAAAGCCCAGATTTCCACAATAGCTGTAAAGGGTCACCAACCGAAATTAACAATTAACACATAACATTTAAGTTTTTAAATGCACAAATAACCTTTCAACTTAGCATGCACCTTAAAAGGATTTTCCATATGCTAAAAGTTCATATAATACTTGCAAAATAAAAATGAAATCAAAATAAGTCTTAAACCAATCAAGTAATAAACAACTGGCCAATCCATTGATGAACCAATTGAGCAATCGATTATCTAACTCAAAAATAAGAATTTCTACTGAGCCAATCGATTGGGAAATCGATTGCTTGAAGGGTTTTTTGAAAAATCTGAACTTTGGGCTTAAATCAATCGATTGATTGAATTGCTGAGCCCCTGTAACAAATCCAATCGATTGCCAAATTGATTTTGACTAAAAAGCTGAGCTACTGTAATGGCTAAATCGATTTCTTCAATATATTTTCAAAATTCAAGAAAATAAGAGACATATCAATCGATTGTCAAATCGATTTCTTAAATGGTTTTGAAAGACAAATTACAAAATCGATTGACAAATCGATTTGGTCAATTTAGAGAAGTCCCTGTAACTCATCAAATCGATTGGGAAATCGATTTCCCTGCATATTCTTTCAAAAATTCATAAACTAACTCAATCACATTCATACACAACTCAAAATCTTCACACTTAGCAATTCCCACACAACACCACGACAAATTGGGTTTCGAAATAGTTTTACAATCCATCACACTTACACACGATAATCAATACATAGCACTTAGCAATTTAAACACAGTTACCATGACAACTTGAGTTTCAAACACTCAATCATACACTTGAATCAAAACACGACTCGTGTGCCAAGCACCCTAATGCAATGCGTATATGCCAAAATGCATGGACTTGGAATTCCAAACCAAAACCCTCCTTGAAGGGCTGTAAATCATAATTGTATCGCCTATCGCCGGCCAAAGTACCAATTACCGAGGTGCCACCTATCACGGGTCAGCACGATCTACTAAAAAATGTAAATTGTAAACGTACCACCTATCACGGATCAGTACTATTTACCAAGGTGCCACCTATTACGGGTCAGCACGATTTACTAAAAGAAAAAGCGTAAGTCGTAAATGTACCGCATATCACAGGCCAAAGTACTATTTACCAAGGTGCCACCTATCACGAGTCAGCACAACTTACTTAAAAGTAAATCGTAAACGTACCACCTATCACAGGTCAGTACTATTTACCGAGGTGCCACCTATCACGGGTGAGCACAATTTACCAAAATGAAATGCATGAGTATACATTGACTCCATCCACAACAATCATTAAATAAATGCAGATATTAAAAGATTCTCCATTTTTAATACTCATTTAACTTAACCGATTTTCACACCAAACATTAAGCAAACAGACATATTAAGAGATTCCCCATTTTTAATATTCTTTTAACTTAAGCGATTTTCAAAACAACATTAAGTAACCAAGACATTAAGAAATTCCTTATTCTTAATATCCAGTTAACTTAAACGATTTCCAAAACAACATTAAGTAACCAAGATATTAAGAGATTCCCCATTCTTAATATCCAGTTAACTTAAACGATTTTCACAAACACACATTAAGTAAACAAGACATTAAGAGATTCCCCATTCTTAATACTCGTTTAACTTAATGGTTTTCAAATTCCACACAAAACAGCTCAAACATATTATCAAATTCAATCCACGATTCACACCAAAACACAACCATTCATTTCTCCACAAAATTGTTTTCACGACAACATTAAATAAACGCAGACATTAAGAGATTCCCCATTCTTAATACTCGTTCAACTCTAATGGTTTTCAAATTCCACGCAGAACAACTCAAACATTTTATCAACTCCAATCATAAACATATCAATTTCATCAGTATTAATTAAGAACACGTCAAATACGACGAACATAGATCAACACAACATACCACTCAAACACATCAAATTTCATTTACTCAAAACATACACAAATGAGTTAAATTCATTTTCCCCAAATCAATATTTTAACCCTAACAAAATTCTTTTCCACACAACCACAGATAAGTCCCTAAATGCAAACTAAAAGTTTGGAATGAGCCCTTACCTTCACGTTAGCTTTAACGTGCGATTACGGCACCGCGAGTAAATTCAATAAAATCTTCGCTCGCAATATCGCTTCCAAAGTTGGTTCCCTAGCACCGTAGCATGGTAGTGAGCAACTTTCCCTTCTATCTCTTCGCGAAACGAAGCTTAGATCTAGATGAAACGGGGAGGTTTGTGTTTGACGGTTTTGAAATCCCTAATACCGTTTTTCTTCGTTTTCGAATCAAAGAGGAAGAGTGAAGCTGAGAAATTCTTGTTTTCTTACCCACTAATCCTTGGATTTCTATTTTTGAAGCCAAAGGAAGAAACAGAAAGCAAAATCAACGAAGAACAAAAAGGGGGATGGAGGGGTTCGCGCGGGCAGAGGAAGAAGAAGGAAAATGTTTTGTTTCTTTCTCTCTTTTTTCCTTTCTTCCTTTTTCCTTCCTTAATATTTCTTTTCTTTCTATTTCCTCCTCTTTTCCCTCCACACAAACATATATATATATATATATATATATATATATATATAATTAACAAATATCTCAAAATATCTAGATATTTATTAAATTACTATTTCACCCGTAACACATTAAATTCTTCGTAAAAGATTCACCGCAGTTATTTTAATTTATTTATCGACGAGTGATTCTAATCGGGCATCAAAATATCTTTTTGGTCATTTAAACTCCAAAATATTAATACTTTGGCTAAAAAACCTCTGAGTTCAAAACCAAAATCCACTAAAATACATAAAGTATAATTTAAAATTATGAGTCTTACGGTGTGTGTGGGGAAAGTCTAAATTTGCCACTTTGTCATTATCTTCCAATTTGATAATTATAATAAAGTCCTTTTTATAATGAATATTCTTTTAGCTTGCAAGGATAGATTAATAAATTAGTTTATACTATGGTTGATTGATGTGGTTAAAAACAAAATAAAATGATAGAATACAAGACAATGATCAGAGAAAATACTACACTGAAAAAGAGTGATAAGTTCAATAAGATTTTCCACATTATCAACGATATTATTAGTAAAAATCAATAGTAATTCACCAAAGAACCTAAGATAACTAGCTCTCATATACTCACAGGTGTGTAAATGATTATAAAATTCATAATTCTAACAAGTTACACACCCTTATAATAATGATCTAGGTGATTTTTCTTTAAAAGCTCCAAAAGTATACGTTTGAATTCAAATGTAACTTTGGGGGTTCAAACCTATTTTTTTGGGGTTTTGGACAATATTGGAGAGAGAGAAAAAATCAACATTATGATTTATATGTGATAACTCATTATATTATTATTTACGATTTTAATGTCATCTTTTTTACTATTAAAAATTATGGAGATGTTGTCTCACGTGGAAATTGAACTCAGAATTTAGGAGTTAAATTAACAATTCATTTATTTCTACCACCAAATTTAATTAGGAGTGAAAATAAATGAACTATTGATTTAACTTTTAAGTTTTGGTTTCGACTCCCACAAAGATAAGCGAAAATCATGAGTAACAGTGTCAGAGACTATTACACAATAGTTTTCAATAGTGGAAAATGAGTGAAAATATCATGAATAATAGTGCCAGAGACTATTACGCTATACACATAATAAACTAAATAAATTGATCTTTATTTTAATTTATTAAAGACAAAATTATAGTTCATGTCATTTATCTTATTTACTTGTAATACTCAAGTCATTTACTCTTCTTTTCTGTCCATGTGGATCCTTTATATTTTAAAACTTTTACATACTTACTCTTTATCTTTTAAAACGTTTACAAAATTATATTTCATGTTTATTTTATCTCTTTTAAATCATTTATCTTTAAATATATTTATAAAATTATCTTTTAAAATGTCATCACGTCGTTAAAAACATTGAGTGGTGAATTCATGTAGTATTGTTATTAATAATTTTTTTATAAGAAAATAAAATAAAAAATTAATTGTTAGGGCTCTTCAAACAAAAAAAAAAACAACAACCATCTTCTTGCTCTTCTTCTTCTTCATCTTTCATCAACATCAAAATAAGATTATTATTAACAATATTGCATGGATTTATCAATCAATATTTTTAAGGCTCAATACCATATGTAGTTCCTTAACTTAATTTCAGTTAACATTTTAGTCCTTTATCTTTTTTTTTTTCTTTTTCGATTTAGTCCTTTATTTTAATTTTGTGACAATTTGATCTTTTATGTTTTAAAATGTCAACAATGTTATCCTTATTTTTTGCAAAATTTTAAAAATTTCAAACAAAACCCATAAAATTAATTATCATCCTCAATATAATGCAATTTTAAAA
>JBBPBS010000858.1:2309614-2324126 GCA_037974835.1 Cicer judaicum
AGGATAACATTATTAACATTTTAAAACATAAAAAATTAAATTATCACTTAAATTAAAATAAATGATCAAATTGGGAAAAAAAAAGAGAAAGAACTATAACGTTAACTGAAATTAAGTTAAGGAACTACATGTGGTATTTACCCTATTTTTAATGATCTTTCGATATTTCGAAAGAATATTTTTTTGTAAACATATTAAAAGATAAAGAACCTAAATGAGAGAAAACAAAATAAAAGACAATTTATTAAATATTTTAAAAGATAAAGAATAACTTTATAAATATTTAAAAAAATAAAGGACCACGAAAAATAAAAGAAAAATAAAAGACTTGAAGTGTTAAAGATAAATAAGATAAAGAACCTAATTGAAAAATAAAAGACTTGAAGAGTAATTTATCCTTTATTATAAAACTTTAAACCTAATTGAAAAATTAAAATATTCATATCACACCCTCTATTTTTTAATTTAATAAATCAATTCACAATTTATTAGGTATCATATTTTTATACAATTTCTTAATACTAAATAAAACATTTGACTTTTAACTCTATATATTTTGTATGTGTTGAAGTGTAAAGGCTTGTTAAACCAAATATATGATGAGTATATGTTGGCCTATGCACAAATCATTATTTAAGATTGGACCGTGGCAATTTAAATATTTAATAAAATAAAAATGACTAATGAAATTTGAGATTAATTTTGATAAATCGTTGGTGTAAATTTTTTTAGATTATATGATAGAGGGTGGATACGATGGGGTCCCAAGATGTATGCTCACTTATTAGATAGGGTATTGCGTCAATATGGACATGTCCAAACCATTTCTGGTTCACCTTTGGAGATAGTAGGCTAGACGACCACAACAGAGGAAATGAACATCATGTTTACGCAATATGTTGTTCATGTAGTTGACGTTGGGGCAGTTGTACACAGACCTACAGAGTGCGCAAATGAGTACATGGACTAGTTTCGTCGGATTTCTCATCCATATATCATTCGTAGAGAACCAATCTATGTAGCTCCTTCGGTTGCAGAACTTGTCGATGATGATCATCCTCCAGATGTCACAACGGCAAATTCGTTTAACTTTAAGTTATAACTTTATTAATATTATTAATCATTTAATTAATTAATGTCTTTTTTAATGCAGCGTCGGATAATACAAATTGCAGAGGAGCTTCTTGGTCGACAGTTGATATTACCTGATGGCATCGCACTCGTCAATGAATTAATTTTGGTATTGCGATCTCAAAGGGGTGGTGATAGAGATTGAACTAATATAGTGCCATATCGTATGAGATATAGGCAGACTTAGGATTTGAATTTGTATTTCATATTGAATATTTATTTTGGATTTGTATTTTGGATATCTGTTTTTGATATGTATTTTGGATTTTGGATATCTACAGGTCTTGTAAGTGCTATCCATAATCAATATTATGTGAAAATTATTTACAAAACTGATAGCGTTTGGATGGATCCAAAAGATGTCCCTCAACTCATCTGAACCTTCTACTTTCTTATATCGATAGACATATTTGTCGTGTTCCATCAATGTCAAAAGATGTTGCATTTTTGTTCTATTACCTCTAAGTGATGAACGATATGCTTGACGTGTATTGTAAATTTGTTTTATTGTCGTTAAACTTTCAAAATTGTGATCCATCAATGTCATTAAAATGTTTTTTGATTTTACAAAGTTCTTTGTCATATCACCAAGTACAATTTTCTCATCTTGAGACAATCGGTCTAAGAAAGAGTGTCCGGTCAGTTTTTTGGCCAATCCGTAGTTATGGAGACCACATATTACATGCAAATACCATCAATCACCAACACTTGATCGTGTTCCTCTCAATATAAATGGACAATCACATTTTCTAGTCCAAGTACTCCTCGTAAGATTAGGATTCTTCCATGGTCTATATTTACCACTTCTTTCACAACCAAGAATTAATTTTGTCTTTGTTCATGGTCGCGCGGTCGCATTTTCAGATCTAAAAATCACAACAACAATTTCATTTTCCCTTCCAACATTTCTAGTCCATTTCAATAATTCATCTCGTGTATCAAACATCATGCCGGTTGTAAACACACCAGTCAAATCAATCATAACAGGTTCAACTCCGTCATTCATAACGTCAAAATTAGGTTCCACATCATCACACATTTCTTCAAAATCAGGATTCAAATTATCATACATATCTTCAAAAACATCAGGTTCCAAACCTTCATACATTTCGTCACGGTTGTCTCTCCCTTCATCCATTTAACTGAATCAAATAAATTACATAAATATAATATAAAATTTCTTAAACAAAAAAAAAAAATAGAAAATTTCATGTGTATAACATTTACGTGAACTGAGAATATGTATGTATACATGAACTCAGTTCATGTAGCACATAAGTGAATTGAATTCAAGTGTCCATACGTATGCACGACATATCAATTTTTTTTAACTCTTTACGTGATCTCTGTTCACGTATGTATACGTGAATTCAATTCACATGTATGCTACTTGAATTGAGTTCACGTACACATACGTACTCTCAGTTCACGTATGTAATATTAACATGAAACATCCATTATATACACAAACTTAATTAACGTAGGGGTATGTAAACCTAATTCACATACAATCTAATTTTTTTTCATTTCATTAGTTACGTGAACTTAATTCACGTAAACATACGTGAGCTGAGTTCACATACCAAACCCAGATTTGAAAAAAAAAGATTAGCTGCAAAATACATACCTAATTGATTTGATTCACTATAATGATGAAGATGTTCAAAATAATTCAAGATTATTGAACACCAAATGTATCAAAATGATTAAAGATGATTGAAAAATATTGAAGAAGATTGAAGTTGGTAGGTAATGAAGATGAAGATAAAAATTGAGTGATTAATTGAGTAAAGAGATAAGGACAATTTAAATATTTTGAATTTAAAAGAAAATTAAGGGGTATCAAAAATAATTTGAGGGGCGTCGGAAGCAATTTTTTTTTTTTTTAATTAATATGCCATTAAATGATTAAACAGCAATAATAACTTTTTATAATTTTTGTTGTTGGTGATGGATCTCCAGGAGTGTGATGAAACGGAGATGAACACTCGCACATGTGAAAACGGTGGGGATTCTGAGCGGAAAAGTACTGCACGCGCCGCGTCCCATTGTCGTCCCTACTCATAAGATGTTTTAAAACTTAAAACTTGTTCTTCATATTCTTTACAGAAGATGCTTCTCCGGCGAACCACCGCACTTCTATTCTCAAACAACCTTCAACCTCTCCGCCGTCACTTCACCAACCCAATTTCAGCAGTAAACCAAGATGAACTCCTCCGCGTCTGCACCATTCTCTACCAACAACAAAACTCACCCGATTCACGTCTACACTCAAAACTCACCTCTTCCAACTTCAATCTCACCCACGAATTCTTCCTCCAAGTTTGCAACAACTTCCCTTATTCATGGCGTCCTGTTTATCGCTTCTTCCTCTTCACACAACAAAACCCTAATTTCATTCACTCCCCTGTTTCCTTCAACAAACTCCTCGACGTCGTTTCAAAGTCTCGTAACATTGATCTGTTCTGGAACATTCTTTGCGAAACGGCGCGTCGTCGTTTTGTTAATGATAAGACGTTTGTTATTGCTTTGAAGACTCTTGGTGGTGCTAGAGAGCTTAAAAAGTGTGTTGAGGTTTTTCATTTGATGAATTCAAATGGGTATGGTTATAGTGTTGAGAGATTGAGTAAAGTTGTTGAGGAAATGTGTAGGGTTAAGCTTGTTGAAGAAGCAAAGTTTGTTGTTTTCAAGTTGAAAGATTTTGTTAAGGTTGATGGGATTGTTTATAAGCATTTGATTAGTGGGTTTTGTGATAAGGGTGATTTAGTTGAAGCTTCCAAGATTTGGAATTTGATGGTGGATGAAGGTTTTGAACCTGATGTTGATGCTGTTGAGAAGTTTATGGAGACGTTTTTTAAGGTTAATCAATTTGGTGAGGGTTTGAAGCTTTTTCAAACTATGAGATTGAAGAGAATTGATGAACTTGGTGTTTCGACTTATAGGGTTGTGATTAAGTGGTTATGTAAAAAGGGGATGGTTTCTCAGGCACTGGAATTGTTCGACGAAATGCGCGAGAGAGGTGTCAGGGTCGATAACTTGACATTGGGATATGTTGTTTATGGACTTTTAGCAAAGCATAGGGTTAGAGAGGCTTATCAAATTGTGGAAAGGATTGATGTGGTGGATATAAGTGTTTATCATGGATTGATAAAAGGGCTTATGAAGTTGAGAAGGGCGAGCGAAGCGACACAAGTGTTTAGGGAGATGATAAAGAAAGGTTGTGAACCGAATATGCATACCTATATAATGCTGTTGCAGGGTCATTTGGGGAGGAGAGGAAGGAAAGGGAATGACCCTCTTGTGAATTTTGATACTATTTTTGTTGGTGGTTTGGTGAAAGTTGGGCAGTCAAGGGAAGGTATTAAGTACGTGGAGAGGGTGATGGATAGAGGGATGGAAGTGCCAAGGTTTGATTATAACAAATTTTTGCATTATTTTTCAAATGAAGAAGGTGTGGTAATGTTTGAGGAGGTAGGAAAGAAGCTGAGGGAAGTAGGGTTGGTTGATTTGGCTGATATACTTGAGAGATATGGACAGAAGATGACAACTAGAGATAGGAGGAGGAACAGATTTCCAATAATTGAAGATACTAGTAATGAGTAATGACTGATAAATTCATGTTGCTTTTATGTGATTCTACAAATGTTGAACAACGGGACCTGCCAATAAACATACCTCTAAACAAGTACAACTCTATCAAATTCTCATACATTCATGATGGGAAACTTTGTTCTGATCTTTTAGTGGGTAAATCTTTTATTTCCAAAGTTTCCTAGCAAACAAACTTCCAAATCTATGTTTGCTGAAATTATGGCTCATTGTTTATAAATGATTTTAGATGTCAAATGTGGGGTTGATCAGATTGGCTACGCTCAAACAATGTCCGGAAGCAAGAAACAATTTTTGCATTCACATCTCTAGGAATGAAAATTGGGAATGCTTTTTAAAGAGGAATAGGACCTCCAAACATAAAGATTCAAGGACAAAATTGCCATAGGATTAGAAACATGCCTGCTGTTGCCTGGTCAGTCACCAAAATTTGCACAGCTTTACATTTATGATACTTACATTGAAATCCAAAACAAAATCAATGGATTAAGGTAACCAATTACATATGCAAATATATCCAATTGTAGGTGATGTTGATACTGGAAACGAGGGATATTATCATTGAAAAACAGTGGACAACTAAATTGAATTGATGAAAATGGTTATAGACTTGGAGTACTCCATCGAGAAAGGAAGACAAAATGAAATTCTAAACGAAGCCGTCTTACAATCCTTGAATGACTTGCATTTAGATTGTAGACTAGAGTCAATGAGGCATAAACAATTTTGTGTGCCAGAAGATTGTTCCAACAATTTTTGATGGATGGGTTTACAATGATTGAGTCACAAAGACTATCTTTCATTAGAAATAACTAAATAAAGTTGAGTGTTGATAAATATAGACGACTAAATGATGCGGATCAGACTTCCCAAACAGAAGGTACAACTTGTGGGAAAAGAGTGGTCTTACCATCAAATTATGTCGACAGTCGTAATTACAGGATCAACTCCATTTTTGATGGCAAGATTATTTGTAGTATTGTTAGATATCCCCTATATAAGGGAGGCAAACATGACAACACTGTCATCAAGAATCAAATTGAACTTGACTATCGTTTTGATGTGCCTTATAATCCAAAGTTGCTACTGATCAAATATCATGCACACATTAACATGAAATAGTGTAAGCAATGTACTTCAATTAAGTATTTGTTCCAATACATCAACATAGGATATGATAGAACTATATATTCCATTGTTCCAACACCATTTGAACATGAAAAATTGGATGAAATTAAACAGTTCTTTGATTGTAGCTATGTGTCATCGGATGAGGCTTGCTGGCGAATATTTTCATTTCTAATCCATGGTAGAAAACATGCAGTTGACAAATTATTTTTCCATCTTGAAGGTGATATTCTGTATACTTCAAAGATTATGAAAATATTGGAAATGTTCTTGACAAGCCAAGTGTCACTGAAAGCATGTTCACATCATGGTTTGAGGCAAATAATGGTGTATCCTGAGGCAAAATATTTGTCATATAATCAATTTGTTTTCAAGTTTATGTTAAAAGTAAGCGAAATTGGATGTGAATTATGTTAACAGTTGTTAAATAACCAAGTTGCTATAATGATATTAAAACTGTCAACAGTTTTCTGCATTATAGTTTTAGAGATGCATGTTTTGTAATAAGATTCCTTGATGATGACAATGAATATATTGAAGCAATTAAAGAAGTAAAAAATTGGGGTTCATGACATTTTTTAAGGAAATTATTCGTCACCATGCTTCAATCAAATACAACTAATAGGCCATATGTAGTGTGAAAACAAACATGACATTGATTTCCAAATGACATCCTACATCATCAAAGACAAGTTGTAAATAAACAAGGTATATTAAATTCACATATAGTTATTTTTATATTCATTGATCTATGTTTATTATTTCTAACATATGAAATTGTCTTAATAGATTTGCAATTATCTGATAAAGAGATTCAAAACTTAACATTGATTGAAATTGAACAACTTCTACAAGCTAATCAGAGGAGTTTAAAAGAATTTATGGGGATGCCATATCCCAAAGATTTTGCACTAGTTGAGTTTAGAAATAGACTTATCTAATATGAACTCAACTATGATATTAACATCCAACAAGAACAATTTTAGCAAATGTTTGACTCACTTACAGGTTCTATGTCGATTTACATTTATCAAATAACACACTATATATTATACGTTATCAAGTAATTGTTTTTTTTAGATGAGTAGTACATAATATTTGAAAATATTATGCAATCCGTGAATAATAAAAAAGGAGGTGTGTGTTTCTTGTATGGTTGTGGTAGAACTGAAAAAACATTAGTGTGGAAAATATTAGCAAGTGCCAAACGTAGTCAACTTAAAATTGTTTTGAATGTCTCAAGTCCCATTATTTGATTATGTTGGATTATATTTACCAACTCCAGTATTTTCTCATAGACAATTATATGTTGCAATATCTAAAATCAAAAGTAAAAATGAGTTAAAAATATTGATCCAAAGAAGGGATGAGGAGTCTACAACTACTAATGTTGTGTTCAAAGAGATTTTCCAAAATTTGCAACATGTAAGATTTTTGTTATTATTCCTAAACTGATAGATGTTATTTTGTTTTACTTTTGAGGTCATAAATTTTTAATCACAGCCCATAGACCATGATTCATAATATTTTGTATATTGTTTTATTTTCATGTGGAATAAATTATATTCTTTAGATACCATCCTTCTCAAATTTGGAATCCATATTAAAGACTCTTTAATAAGCCTAACATGTCATCATTAAAACATAACTTTTTAAAACTTATCACTGTAAGAAGAAATGTCTATAGGTGTCACACACTGCTAAGAAGAGACGACAGAGCTGGATTCTTGGCTGTTTTCTCAGTTCTACAGGTTGCAACACAAATATTTATAGTGAATTTTCCAAAAAACAATTTACCCTTCTCCATTACTTACTGCTGCTTGCATGTCAATTTTCACATGACATGACTTTTTGTTTTCTATTCATCATAAATTTTGTTTCTTTTTTTCTTCTATGAGGATAACTTCTTTAACCATTAATATTGACAAGTGTTTATCTATGTTGCATCACTTATCACTTTAAATTTGCCCCTGATATCAAATTGATTCGGATCTTAACAGATGTAAAATGCTGCCAACATAATAAGTGTAAAAGGTCTTAATGATTTTATAAACAATAGTAAAATGGTCTTTTGTAAATAGTGTGTACAAAGTATTTCCTACATTGATATAGGGAGATGCAAAATTACATTACTTGACAGACAAAATCAACAAATAAAATCAATCATAAATAGTAAATTTACATACCCTTAGAAATTATATCCTTTCTATTCTAACATTGGATTAAATGAATATTTTGTGTTTACTGCTATAGCCATCATA
Organism: Cicer judaicum; assembly: GCA_037974835.1. Lineage (NCBI taxonomy): Eukaryota > Viridiplantae > Streptophyta > Magnoliopsida > Fabales > Fabaceae > Cicer > Cicer judaicum. The sequence goes on from JBBPBS010000858.1 coordinate 2,317,744, forward strand.
AAGAATTTGGTAGCTCTATTAAATAGAATCTCTGTAAGGTTTTATATCAGGTTTGAGAAAATTCTTGAACCATAATCCGGATTGCTTTTGATATCTTGTCAAACCATTTTTGTAATCTACATAGGTCATTCCAAATCTTACGGTATATCCGTGGTGCCATTCAAAATTATCCAACAAAGACCATACAAAATAACCCTTTACATTCACACCAGCCCTGTAATTACATTAGAACACATAATATATGTTAAATTCCATGAAACAAAATGATAGATATTGATACTAAAAGACACTTCAATAAATTACTTACTCAATTGCTTTTTGAAGATAAACAAGATGACGATAATGATAATCAATTCGATAGGTATCCATAAGAGATTCTTGAAGCGATAACGACGGATCATCATACTCATTTATACCTACACATTAAAAAAATTGTGAATTATCATTCATTTTTCAAATAGCTAAAGAAGTAAAATATGATATAGAGGCAATCTGCATACCATTTTCAGTGATATAGATTAAAGGGTTGTTATATTTTTCTTTAGCATATACTAGAAAGTCTCGAAATCCTTTTGGATAAACATACAACCAATCAGAAGCAACCTGAAAATAATTATACAAAAATGAGTTTGTTAATTAGCTATCCACAAAATCATACAAAACTTGTAAAAACACTTGCAATTTTTTGTTGGCAAGAAACTTACATTTAGGCCAATAGATTTTCCATCACGATCAACTGCAATCACAATAACAAAAGGATGCTATTATTTACATTACATTGCTAAAATTACTTGTATAATCTAAAAACAGATAATGAGAATATATGCTTACATGTGAAACTAGAAAGAGAATCTGTTAAATAGTTGGCTTTAGCATTGCTTAATTGTGGTGCATCAGAGGCATAGCAAGAAGAGTAATAGTTGATTCCAATAAAGTCAAAGGAACCACTAACTAGTCTAGATTGCTCTTTAGTAAACTTTGGTAACCGTGACCCCACCAAAGCTCTCATGCTTCTTGGATAATCTCCATTTGTTAAGGGATCCATAAACCTATAGTCAAAAAAAATAAATGAAATAAGTTATTAAATATTAATTTGAAGTGTAATTATGGTTGTCAACCATTTTTTTCCTTAAAAAATGATGAAGAAGTACTTACCATCCAAACATAAACTCTATAGCTCGTTCAGTAGCTTTTTGATTAAGTTTGTTATCAGTGAGTGGCACAAACCAGTTAATGACCAATGTTATACCTATCAAACCTTTTTGAGATACCTGCATCCACAATTTATTGGTTATTACTTACTATTCTAAAGTAAAAGTAAGAAAATAAATAAAAGTACAAATTTATCAATAATTTTCTTAGATTCTCTATTCTAAGTTTGTCAACTAATAACAAACCTGATACTTAGTCTTGTACACATTAACGGCTGCTGCATGAGCTAGAAGTTGGTGGTGTGAAACTATATAAGGTTCTGTTCCAGAATCTCCACCAACACATTTTGGATTCAACCAAGAAGAGCATCGACCTGGTGCCATATCACCATTTGTATATCCGTCTCGACTATAAGTCCATGGCTCATTCAAAGTTATCCAATTTTTCACTCTATCTCCAAATGTTTTAAAGCAAAGTTCTGCATAATCTTGAAAGTCTTTACTGCAATTCAATATAAAGATCAATTAGGAACATTTTCAAAACTATTTTAACTAAATTTTCAAGTGAAATGTTTAGATTTTATTACTCACATGATGAGAGGGCTTAAGAAACCACCATATTCATCATCTAGAGATTGAGGAAGATCCCAATGAAAAATAGTAACAAAAGGTTGTAGACCTGCAATTGTTTTAATATGAGATGACTATATTATTTATTATATCATAAACAACAAAAAATCTAATAAATTAAAATTGATTTGTATTCTAACCATTTGCCAACAATTCATCGATGAGATTGTTGTAATAATCGATTCCTTCTTGATTTATTCCTCCACTTAGTTTTCCCTCTACAGTAATAAAATAAATTGAATGGTTAAGGAGAGAACTTTAATTTAATTCAAAGTAGATATCATTGCTCTATATAAGTTTATTTGACTTACTTGGGAGAATTCTAGACCAAGATATGGAAAATCTGTATGCGTCCAAATTCATATCCTTCATGATCCCAATATCTTCCTATAACATAAGAAATAAACAATTAATATTAATCTTATAAAATATATGAAATTTAAGCTATATAGTAATATCTTACAAAATAAACAAGTAATATTTATAACAGTTACATTTGAAACAAATTGTCACAAAAAAGTCTTTTAGTTTTCAATTTTTTTTTTGTTGGTAGAATGACATATTCTACGACATAATGATTAGTTTGAATATATAAGTATATATATATATATACCTTGTAGCGATGATATGAGTCTACTGCTACGTCTCCATTATTTCCATCATCTATTTTATCTGTATTGCAATATTTACAAAGAATAAATAAACAAATTAGTTACGAAATAATTTAATATTTCATCCGAAATAAAATATAAGTAAAAGTATATTAAAAAATTTGTTGTTGTATCTGATATTAAATTTAGATTTTTCAAATACATTTTCATTTATATTAGTAACATATATACCTGGATATCTATGAGTGAAAGTGTCCCAAATACTTGGTCCTCTACCACCTTCGTTTGCTGCACCTTCATTTTGGTATGCAGAAGATGCTGTACCAAAGATGAAACCTGAAGGGAAATCATTTCTATTCAAAGAAACTAATTGAGGAGTAGCATTAATTACTTCTCCTTGTGTGAAAGTATTAATGATGAATGAAGAAAGTAGAGAAAATATGAGATATTTGATGCTTAAGGCCATTTTTTGCTTAGTTATTAGGTGTTGTGGATATATGATTTTTAAGCAAGCGTGGCTTTATATATATATAAGAAAGAAAAAGTTCGGTGGGTGTGGCGTGGCTTCTTCAGTGCAACTACCTTTTTTTTTAGTCAAATTTGCAGTCTAGTCAGTCCATAAATACGACGGCTCTGTTTTGTATGACTAAGTATCTCAAATATACATTATTAAACTATATATTTATTAATTCGGTGATACCAAAATGTTTTTTTTAGTAATTGTATATTTATCTGAATTTCTTGTTAGAGTTTAATTCAGTAATTTTTTTCCTCTCAGCTAATTAGGAACTAAGTAGTTCCTTTTTAAAATGTTTAATCAAAGACTATTTTAGATGATTTCTAGGCATCCCGGTGTGTTAAACACGGAAAATATTTTTAGCAAATTATACTTTAAATTAATAAAATGTTATTTTTTGATAAGTTATATATTCATGTACTTTTAGCTTCAAATTTTACAAACAATTTAAGTCATTAGACATAATTAATGTAATGACTTAAAATTATAATCTCTATTGACTTCTACATTGATTTCACCCAATAGTCTCTACTTGAATAATCTCTATTGATAAAATTATACATAACTAAAACCATAAGTGATGTTCTAGTTACTTTTGCTTACTCCATACTCCCATCATATATAAACGAAAAGTTTATTTAGTTAGAATGAATTATATATCATTTATTTCATTCACACAATTGAATATGTGCTTAACATAGAAATCATATGAGTATATATATATATACACCATGTATTAACATGAAACTTTCATGAAAAAAACGTTATATTTAAGTATTTAAACACAATTGGTTTCACTCAAAATTGATCTATATAACTCAAATTATGATATTCTAAAGTCAACATTATATAATAATTTTATAATAGAACAGTTGTGTTTACAATACTATTGAGTAATTTCTATATTTAGTAAAATCATAAATTTTAATATAATAAAACTATTATATGTCTTCTTTCAAACCCAATTGGTTTAACTCAAAAATGGAATTTCTAATTCAAAATATAGATATTTTAAGATCACTAATGCATACCAACTTATAAAATAGAACAATTCACTTCATAAAATCATGACAATTTGTAAAGTTAATATAAACTATAAAAATTTATAGTAACAAATTAATTGGAATAATCTTTCAAGTCCAATTGATTTCACTTAAAATCGATTTCTATTGCTTCGTTATTTTCATTTTAATTTAGTCACGTCATAATCTTTTTCAGTAGAAAACACTACAAATTTGACAATTTAATTAAAATATCAAACAATGTATGATTTGAATATACGATAATATTTTGAAAAACTTAAAATATCTAGTTTGTAAATATAATTTTTATTTTACATAATAAATATTCAATTAATACAATTTAATAAAATAAGGTATATAGGTACAAAAATGAAACAACATATTTTTTTTTCAACTTGTAATTCAATTTTCTATATCAATTTTCAATGAAAATTAATGAAACCAATGTTTATTTCGTAGGTAATTAAGTCGATTTTCTAATGAGACATAAATCATGTCAAAACATTATCTTTGGAGAAGTTATGAACAAAATAACCAAGATATACCTATATAGGTTAAGAGAAAATATTTTACCATTTTTATTTCAAACTTTAAATTATCAAGTTCATTTGCTTAACTAAATAAAATACATTCAAAATTCAATATAAAATCAATTAGTTACCAATACTAAACAATCATCATCTCATCACCAACCCAACCACAACACTCAACAATCATAATAAAACAACAACAATTCATAATAATTAAAATAAATAGATAACAATCACTTTAAATAATCAATTATATTAAATTAAATAAGATTATCTCAATACTCAAACATACAAATTATGAACAATTATTAGTTATATGCAACAAAAATCTCAAAATACACTTAAGAGATGTTTTAAGAAAGTTTTTTATATTAAATCTAAGAATGAAAATCAAAGGAGATGAAATGCTTCATTGTTGAATTTTATGTTTACTTTTTAAATATGCAAGAATCCTAAGTCTAAAATTGACTAATTATTTCTCAATTTTTCTTCCATGATTGAACCATTAATCTTCTATTTCTTTTTGTTTTCCTTGCTGCCATTTTTCTTTATTCTCTTCACCCGTCACTTCTTCATCCTCTCTCACATCCCCTTTTTCTTTCCCTCAGCTCTTTCTTTGTTGCTCTTATTTTTTCTTCTCATCTCACCTCTCCTTTATTCTCTTCTTTTTTCTCTCTCTTTTTCTTTCATTCTTTCCTTTCTTATCTTATTTCTATTTTATAATGTTTCTACCCCTCACATCTCCTAAGTGGAATGCACCCCTATTAAGACTCTAACAATGTTTTAGTAGTTACTATTCACTTAAATTTTTACTCATACAAATTGATTATACTTTATCTTAAATCATACATGACATAAAACTAATAATTTTTATTATTATAATTATTCTACTAACTATTAAATGATTCTAAATAGCATAAAAAAAAATTAAACTTTGTTAAATATCTACCATTTGAATTTATAATAGGTTATGTTATTACTAAACTATCATTGTATGTCATTTTATAAGGAATTAGTGTATTTATTTAATAATAATAATAATAATAATAATAAGAATATATTAATAATAATTTTAAAAAAAATTGAGGTGTTACAGATTTTTTTTTGGCAGTTTATGTTATGGTTATATTTGAAATTTTGTTTCTTTATAATGTATTTTTTTTTACAAATAACAAACAATACTCTATTTTCATATACAAAATAATCCTGACACATTAAAAGCTATTTTCATATACAAAACAATCCTGACACATTAAAAGCTCGTGCATAGCACCAGTTTATAATCTAGTCAAATAAAATTTTATTCAAATCTTTAAACTAGTGTCATGGATGGTTATCCACCAACACCCCCTTAGTCATCTAGTATATGTTTTATTAGATAAAATACTATTTGTGTCCGTCTATATATATAGATTTGTGATATCCAAGATTATATTTAAATATTTTAAGGAGACTTAAAATGTTTGTTTTATTTGTGTCCGTCTGTATACATAGATTTGTGATATTCAAAATTATATTTAAATATTTTAAGAAGACTTAAAATGTTTGTTTTAGTGACATTATTTTTAGGTCAATTTTGTAAATTATTTTTAGGTCGACTTTGTAAATAATGAGCATAGATTGTTGGTATATAAAATTTTACGTCGATAGATTATAATTATAATCGTTGTTTCTATTAATTAAGGATATAAAATTACTTACTGAGATAAATCAATAGTTTCTATTAAAGATATAACATAATATATATTGACAATATATAAATATTAATTTTTATTTCATATTTCAAAATATAATTTTTTTAATATTTTATTTTATATTTATCTACTTTTTACTATCACATCACTCATTATCCCACATTTTTTTTAATTCTTTTCTTTCTCTAAATGATAATTGAGTCTATTTAGATATTATTTTTATAAATT